>JAODAL010011929.1:0-35000 GCA_025379985.1 Phyllomedusa bahiana
TTGAGAGGTGGGGCGTTGGGGAAGTTCACACAGCACAGCGCTGGATGCAACAAGTCCACTCCGGACAGAATCTCCCATGCGATTACGCAAAGTAAAGGAGATACTTCAATGAACTACCAGGTGAATAATAAATGATAATACAATATATAGAAAGTGAAGTGTGGAATCTGTTTACACTGGACATTCAAATGTAAGATTTGAATAAAAATGTATATGTTTTATTACGGAAGTATACCGTTGTATATATACCATTTGCACTAATATTGAAGCCATATTTCAATACAGTGATATAAAAACAAGGATATGCCATGTATTTTGTTTGTTTTATTCCACCCTTTTATTTGTGGAGAATATTTCCAAAATATGCCAGTTATCCACATCATCCAAACAAGATCAGCACCAGACTAAAGCAGAAGGAGCTAAAAAATGTTTAAGAATCAAATAGTTTATCATAAAATGTACAGGTAGCTCTAGCCAAAGATTATGGACGACAAGTATGAACGGGGCTGCGCCAGAAGTCTGGCATCTTTTCACCCCGACATCTAGCGCAGCCCCGTTCACAATAGTTTTAAATGACCCGTATGCCAATATCAGGCACATTACAGAGCGCCTGCGGCATTTTGTAATGTGACCGATATCGGGGGGCATGCAGGAGGCGGGGCGCACTAGAACCATATGAAGCTATAGATTTATAGCTTCGGTACGGCAATTCTAGAGGCATTTCTGCTGGAACAGGTAAACCATTTTCAAAGTGGTTTAACTGAGCCAGAAATGTCATATTAGCGCTAGAATGCACCTAATGTATGACCCGCAGTAGAGCAGGTTCATAAATAAGGTGCATTCTATGTTATTATTATGCTCATGAAAATTGGCGTTTAAACGCCAAAATTCATGCATGTCGCCCTATGAGTATATCTTAATCAGAAGGTTGTATAAATTAGATATACATAAGAGGTATGACAGGAGAAAACCTTTGCTGTCCAAAAAGAGCTCTATGGCAAGACTAACCTTATCTAGCCACATGTTAAATAAAGTCAGCAATTCTTAAGGAGAACACACTGTATTTTCAACCAATTATTTAATGCCTGGTGGTGTAAATGTTATGGTTTGAGGCGGCTGTGTTTCACAAGGGCATGGGCACCTAACAATCATAGAATTCGTCTTTGTGTATTTAATATACTAGAAAATGCTTAAAGGAATTGTTCAGTTTATAATATCTTAATATTATCTTTACTTATTATGTATACAATAGGAAATCATACAGTTTTCTAATATATGGGTATTAAAAATTCTGCTACTGTACCTCTGTTTTACTGCTGCAGTATTCCTCTTATTTAGAGAAAATACAGTTATATACAAATAAATCCACACGGTGAAGTTGCTAGAGTAACCATATTAATAATAATTACTCCATCATTATTCCTGTTCAGTTGTCACATGACAAAACATATCAAAAGGTCACATGACTGACACCATGCTTAGCCCATACAGTTGATCCATGGAAGCCATTACTATAAAGAAGAATTTGGGCTGTAACACTTTTTTTTTTATTTCTAAATAGGGGCCTACTGCACTGGTATAAAAGAAGTACAGTAGCAGAAGTATTCATACACGAATATTAGAAAATTGTATGATTTCTTATTATATATAAATATATGATAAATAAAAACAATATAAAGTGGACAACCCCTCTAAGGATAATGTGAGACAACATGGCAACCACTATAACATACTAATAAAGTAAAAAAAGAATAGGTTTTTTTTGTTGCTGAGAAGTAAATTTGTCTATGATATAATTTTGCCATATCTTTGGCTTGGAGGTTTAATATTCTAGAGTTGGGCAAAAAACATAAATACATTTTCCTTGCTCTCTCTCTCTTTGTACAAATTTTCTTAATGTTTTCGACAGACTTTAGGTGCATACTTACAAGACCAATTTAAATGCAATTTTTGTGATCTTCATATATAAAATTAATTTTTAGTTAAAAGATAATGTATACTTTATTATACACATGAGAACAATTCAAATGTCTTTATTTTTTTCATTCGCAGTTTGAAAATGATTTTAATATTCTATTCTATTTTAATAGTCATACCTAATAATGAGAGAAATTGACTGGATTTAATGCTATACCATATAACTGGTTTATTTTATTATAAGTAGTGTTGAGCGATTGCGTTGGCTATCGAGATCGATCGATAGTCGATAGTCGGCCGCTATCGATAAGGTTTTTCGATAGTGAGCGTCGATTATGAGCGATGACCATTAAAGTCTATGGGAGAGCAACAACACCTTCATTATTACACCCAAACAAGGCTGGAGAAGCTGAAATTAACATCCACAACAGTCAAATGGATACGTGCTACATCTTAGGCAACACACTTAGGTTATAAAAGTCACAGAGAACCTTTCAATTCACCTGTGGTGAATATAGAATTGCTGTTTTAAGATTTACGTAGATGCTTCATAAAAGAAACATGATGGGTGTGCAAAAGTCAAAAAAAAAATAACTGTTATGTTTTGATATAATAAACGGTATTTTTTGCACCTTTCAATTCACCTGTGGTGAATATAGAATTGCTGTTTTAAGATTTACGTAGATGCTGCATCAATGAACAATGCTGGGTGTGCAAAAGTAAAAAAAACACGTAACTGTTATGTTTTGATATAATAAACGGTATTTTTTGCACCTTTCAATTCACCTGTGGTGAATATAGAATTGCTGTTTTAAGATTTACGTAGATGCTGCGTCAATGAACAATGCTGGGTGTGCAAAAGTCAAAAAACACGTTACTGTTATGTTTTGGTATAATAAACGATTATTTTTTGCACCTTTCAATTCACCTGTGGTGAATATAGAATTGCTGTTTTAAGATTTACGTAGATGCTGCGTCAATGAACAATGTTTGGGTGTGCAAAAGTAAAAAAACACGTAACTGTTATGTTTTGATATAATAAACGGTATTTTTTGCACCTTTCATTCACCTGGGGTGAATATAGAATTGCTGTTTTAAGATTTATGTAGATGCTGCGTTCAATGAACAATGCTGGGTGCGCAAAGTCAAAAAACACGTAACTGTGATGTTTTCGTACGATACACGGTATTTTTGGCAACAAACAACCTGTGCTGACTACAAGTTACTGGATTGGGTAATTTAACTGCAAGGTGGATATATCAACAGTCACAGGTTGTAATGGGTAAAATTGAAAATGAAACACCTATCTGAAATGTATACTGATAATAAAAGTGGAGTTTTGCAGCTAACAAAGAGACCTGCAGTTACTAGAAATGATGTGTATCCAAAATAAGTTCAGGCTGCCCAATATCCAGGAAATATTTCAATAGCAAATGTTAATAATAAAGATATTCCACTACAATGTCTACACTAAGTCTTGGTGAACTTTATCCAGTGTTCTCTTTTAGATAGAGCTTGTCTGTGTTCGCCCGCGGCCCCCCCCCCCCTGCTCCCACCGCCGTGAATTTACAGCGGTAGATGCTGCTTTAAAATTCTCTAGCTAACTAAATAAAATCTTCAAATCTCTAATCTAACTAAATTGGAAGGATCACAGCTAATAGTAGAGTTTTCTCTGTGCAGAAATAGACTAATTTCGCTGAGCTTTGGCCACAGGCAGAGCGCAGGTCCTATCCCTATGAGACACTGAGAGACACTGAGGCTGAAACAGGAAACGCTGTTCTATGTAAAATGAGGTCATGTGTTTTTTCCAGCCAATCGCAACCATACACATCCCAGTCATGACGTCGCACACACATCTCACCCTGCTCTATTCTGTAATCTGATTTGCTGGCCGCCAAAATTACAGGAAGCGCCGAAAAAGGCGTGATCTTAATAGATGATGCACAGATTTTAACCTTAATTATCGCATGATCTGGAAATTTTGATCACCATAAAAACCTTGCCGATTTCAACTTTGTCGATAAAAATCGCTCAACACTAATTATAAGCCTTTAGGAACCATGTGTATATCCTAAGAAAAAGGTGAATTAAACACATTTCTTTACAATATGTCCTATTTTATCCTTTAGCTGTACCAAAATAAATTAATCCATATGACCAATCCTAATTTGTTCTGTAACAGGAATCCTAAAATAATATTGTGCATTTCTAGCTCAATGAAAATACTTCCTTTACCAAACAACCAAAGACCTGTTATTGATGTTGGTCAGTGATGCAAAGAAATAATGCTGCCAGCAGACAACCATATCATATAAATTGAAATTCATAATATACATTCATCATATTTACTGTGTATAGCATCAGACATAGTAAAGGATATATTTTATGATGCCATTTAATGGATTAGGCAGAGATGTATCATTAAATATGTCAACTACAATGTTTGCATGAATGATTATTTTTAATATTAAATGATTTTACAATTTTTTATCCCGTCAGATATGTGATACATTTTAGTCAGCACTAGAACAACTGTTCCTCCCAGCAAGTAAGTGGCTGATCATTTGTTTCAGTTGGATTTCCATCTGCTGGACTGTTGAGGCCCATTATTGGGTCTTAGCCTGGGGCCACTGCTGTTTACTCGTTCTCTGGTGTGGTAGACTCACCGTTAATCTTTACAATTTCTCAATAATAAACATAAATAGTGCACAAACATGTTATGATAGAGACAGCAGAGTTTTGTGCTCAAAAATAATTTCACAATTTTGTTATGTACACAAAAGGACATTCTAGAAAATGTTTTTTGCAGTTCCTAAGACAGTGCAGTGCTCATACAGTAAGTAAGTGAAAAATATAAGGGGGGTCACTGAGAGGAGTACAATTAGTGCAGAAATGCATTAGGTGTACATTGCTTTGCTCTGAGAAGCAGAGAAGACTGAGGTGAACATAGTTAAAGCAATTGAAAGGTAACAGAAGATGGCTGTTCATCATTTGGGGCTGGATTTAGTATGAGGAATATTCTTCATTGGACAACCTCTTTCAGTTTATAGTTCTGTGTATTTATCCTATTGTTTCTTCAGGTTTCCAAATAATGGTGCATAGAAATATGCAAGATGGGACTTTGTTACATATGTAAGGCGTGTAGAGACATTCATTAATTACAGCAAAAAAAGGACCTACACTGTAGGCTATTCTTACTAACAAAAATCGCAGAG
Organism: Phyllomedusa bahiana; assembly: GCA_025379985.1. NCBI lineage: Eukaryota > Metazoa > Chordata > Amphibia > Anura > Hylidae > Phyllomedusa > Phyllomedusa bahiana. The sequence goes on from JAODAL010011929.1 coordinate 5,133, forward strand.
AAAATAAAGCAAACAGCCCTTAAAACTTATATTTTAATAAACTTGTTAAAATCTAGCTACAGCAGTGTCAACATAAAGTATAGTTTAATAAAATATGCCATTAATTAATAAACTATATCAAAATGGAATATTCATTCACCCATATGGCTTATCACAAAATAGGTTCCCATGAGGAGAACATTGTTGCCCATCACAGGAGAAGAGTACCATCATAAATCCCAATATTCTGGTCCAAAATCTTTTTACCCACATAGATGCTATAAATTAGAAAGGTGGAGGGAAGGGCGCAGTAAAAATGTACCTCATTGCATTATCACCTAAAATTGTCCCTTAGTGGGGTAACTGCCCCAAAAAGGGCCACTCCACAAACTCAGCAAGAGATAAAAAAAGTTATATTATTATTATTATTATTATTTATTTTAGAGCTCCATCGATTCCAGGGCGTTCTACATTCAAGGGGGTTACTTACAGAACATAAGTCAAACAACAACAATGATGACAATATGTGACTAACAACTGGTACAGAGGGAAAGAGAACCCTGCCCTCAAAGACTTACAATCTCACAACAAACATACAAGATGTACCACATATGGTGGAATTTATACATATCTGGTTTCCGGATTGCTTTAATTTTATATCTGGTCTCTTTGTCACAGATGTGATATACCCTTTCAATTTCTCACTGATGGGCCAAGCAAAACACATCTGGGCCTAAAATAGAATAGGGATCCTGCAGGGTTGTACTTTTTGCAGTGATTATCCCACTAAGGGATAATTTTAGGTGACCATAGGGTTAGTGTAGATTTTCACTGCACCGTTCCCTCTACCTTTCTAACTTACAGCCTCTAGGGGAGTAAAAAGATTTTGGAAGAAATTATTGTGATTTATGATGGTACTCTTGTTCTCCAAAACAATACTGTATGGTGACACCTCTGTTTTAAGTTTAATAAAGGTTAAATTTTACAAGCTATTTGTTATCTTTTTTTCTGTGATTTCTTTATGTAGAAACATTTCACCAAATGATGCTTGCAGTCAATTACAAGTACATCCAAAATTCACAATCAAGTCACATTATTATGACAATACTTTACATAGGTGGTGTGTCTCCCTGAAACACAGCAGTATCCATGCTCATGCCTAAATGGATACTGCTGAGATATATCTCGGACTTTGCCTGACACTCCGACTCTATGGAGGTTTGAGAAAGCTATCTATGGTTGTTACCTACATTAGGATACAAACGATGGAACCAGAGGTTTAATTCTTGAGGAATGTAACATGATTGTTCCAGTGTACTGATATTTGTTGTATATGGAAGTTGATGAAAGTAAATCTTCATTAAAAATACTGGTTAAAAGGATTTAAACCCAATAATGCTAAAGTGACCTGCTTAATATTCTCAGGATTATGTTTGAAAAAGGATCAGGGAAGCTATTTAAAGTTGTGTTACCTGTGGATCCTGTAATTGTCTAAAGGGTGTAGAATTAATATTTGGACACCAGCTAAGTAACCAGCTGAGTAAGTACTGTGTGTAGTATAGACTAAAAGTCCTTGTAGATTGTCACAGGTATTTTATCCATGCTGATTTCAGTGCATCCCACAGCTGCTGGAGGATGCATGGGGAGGTTCCATAGTGCAATCACCATCATTAATTAGGTCCCACCTGTGCTAAATTGGGCTTTTATCCTAAATGGTACTGGGAAGTCTTGCTCATGCTCTTCCAACCAATGTTGGATATTTCTAGAATTGTGACATGTTGCATTGTCTTGCTGGAAAATCCCATCCGCACCAGGTAAGACAATCAGCATGTATGGGTGTACATGATCTGTAAGGATAGATTCATACCCAAATAGGTTGTGAGTGCCTTCCACATGGATAAGCGGGCCCAAAGAATGTTGTAAAAACATTTCCTATATCATAACACTGCCACCACCAACTTGTGTTTTTCCAGCAATGGTTGCCGGGTGTTTGTTCCCTGATGATTCCATGCAGCAGAGGTCCAATTCCAATATTGCTTTGGAAATGTAAGCCTTTTCTGCTGATGCAACTCTGATGGCGTGATGCAGTGCTCCACAGTTTCCACATAGCTTCTTTGAGTAGTGCCATTTGTCCACTCAAAATACACTTTCAAAACTACAGCTCACTAACAGTTCACTGACTGTGCAGTATCACAAGTACTACCACCCTTGGCCAGAAACCCACTAACCATCCCATGATGCATCTGTGATGTTGCTCCTTTTACCCTTGACTACAATGAGGGTTATGTGTGCACACAACCTATCACACACCTTTTACACCCACTAAACCAGCTCATCACACATGACTTCTATCATGAGTTATGCACTGCCAACATTGAAAAGCATTGAAAGCCAACTTTTTGTGTGATTATATTATGGTGCGTTATTTGTCAAGTTTAGCTTTTCTTCATCTGTATAATTACCCCTTATTAAAACCATTGAGTGTTACTGAGTATTATCAAACTAATACAATAAATAAAGTGCAGATTTGCAGAAGAAGTTGCTTTAAAAATGTTTTATGTAAATTGCAAATGCATATGTTATAACTAGCAGCCAAGAAAATGCTACCGGAAGATATGTAAATAATAAAAATCTTTTACTACAGCTAAAAAAAGCAGGTCTGCAATAACCTACAATCTACATTTCAGTGTATCAAATGAAAGTGAAAGATAACTGGGTCATGATGAATGCCATGAGTAAGTATTCTTTTATAGTACTACTCCTTTATTCATTACCCTACTGAAATGTAATCATTTGCTACTATGATTTAATATGTTGCTATGGAAATTTAAGTCACTATAGTAGAGCATATAATCATGAAACAACCTACTTTACATCACAACATAATTTAATGTTTTTTATACTCCACACAGAATATTTTCCAAATGTAAATCTTACTGATGAATTAAAAATGCTGGGTGACCACTCATTTGATTTAATGACCCAATTACTGCTTGTTTGTCTATGTACTTATAGTGATTTGTAGGGCAGGGAGGAGTGGATTTATCCCAAAAGAGTGTTTGTAGTACAGTGGCATTATTGCACATACATTTGACACATACTAATAAGCATCTGGCATTCTTCCTCACTGCTCTTGCTGCCGGAAGACATATTTGTGTAAATTTTCACGGCAAACTGCTGCTGGCGAATTACATGAGTCTTAACAAGAACACATTTATGCATTCTGACAACAGACATAACTTTTAACATTCAAATGTAATTTCTTTAAATGTGCAGTTGCCAATATTCATTAAAAAGGGAACTGTCATTGTATATTGGAATATCTTGTAGTATTCATGGTTCCTGATCAGACTTTAACTGTATACAAAATAGTTTAAAGTGTAGTTTAAGGAATCGTCATTTTAATCATTATGTTGTAAGTTTTTCTTATCCAAAGCTTCCAATCCCAAACAAACTTGTAAAATATAATTTGCTGGATACCCATTGTCACCAATGGTGAGAGCCTAGAAGCTAACAGCATACTTTGTTGAGTTTAACCTATATTGGTATACAGTAAGTTCCTAAACTTAGAAGAAGAACATTTTTAAATACATTATACGGCAAGAGCCACACAATTTTACAGGTAAAATTGTGGTGCTATCAACAAATTTGGTAAATCATTTCCCACAAGATGTAGGCATAATTGCATCTGCATACAATAGCTGCAGCAGGGGAACTTACCCTGTTAGAAAAACAGAAGTTTGACCAATGAAAAATATATCAGCAAACAACATTAAACCTATCTAACTACCTTCCCAAAAAGGCACTTTTTTTTAAAAGTACATGCGGGTTTGAAAACTATCACACTTTTTGGTTGTTCTATAATTCTTTTTGTCTTTCTACCACGATACATTATGCTTTATTTTTATGTAATTTTTAAAAATAGCCAAAAAATAAATAAAATAGGAAATGTCTGTTTTGCACCTTTACTGATTTAGTTTTTAACAATGTGGTGCTAAAATAAGTTTAGTAATTGTGTCCCTTTTGCATCAAAGACATTTATATATGGGGGATATAAAATTTTAGGGTAATCAGGGGTGGGGCAAAAAGTCCCAATTTGAGCGGTTAGTGATTTTTTTTATAATACCTTATTACTGCGTGTGTATTTTATAATTATTATTGTTATTTTATTTTACATATTATGCCCCCATAAGCTTAGAAAAAGACACTTGGAAGGGCATTTTTACATCACTTTTTCGTTTGCTTATTTCCCCTGTAATTGAATCTAAATTAGTGCATCTGAAAAAAACATTAGATTATTATGGAAAAGTTGACCATAATTCAAGCTAAATAGAGAAACCCATATATTGTATGGACTCATAATGCACATGCATTTTTTAAAGCATCTCTTCTTAAATGTGGTGTTAGGGCTTACAGAAAAGAAAATCCAAAATTCAGTAATCAAAAATTTAAAAAATTTATAAGACAAATGAAACAAAATTTAAAAAATATTAAAAAAAATTTGATTTTTCCCGAGTTCCATAGGGGTAATGAATAGCAGATAAAAACAAAAGTAAAAAACAAAACAAGAAAATTCGAGAAAATAGGAGTCTAAAACACACGCCAAAAAACGACATGGGAAAAGAGCGGCAGGAAGCACAAAAGCAAAGGCGCTTTGAGACTCCATGACAAGATACCGGTTATAACTCTCTATTATCTGCTACCAAAAATCCCAGACCTCGATTAAGATTTTTAATTTTGTACCGACCAGAATTTTTAGTCTTCTTTCACACTCTTTTGATGACAAATTCTACGTCTTCTAACAATAAGAACCATTTTTCTAATATGGAGGAAAATCTTCAAGCTCCAATCAAACTTTATCCCCATAAAAGAATGCTTGGATTGCTATTTGATCTTCAGGATTTAAAAAATATACATTTTTGAGATAACTGGAGAGGAATCTATATCACAGTCCCCCAGACTATGTCCATTGTTCAGAAAAAAGAATGATTCTTTTTTTTCCGATTCAATCCAGACTAAGATGGCGAATTGATTCTAACGAAGTTGGAATCGTTTGAATTTCAGGAAAATCAGTTCGAAAAAAAGTCGAACTTTGGGGTACTCGGTGAACAAAATGTGCTTTTGATTGATAAATGGCTGGAGCACATGGCCCCTACATGGGGCCCAAAAGCACTCTGGAGAAGAAGGGCATAGCCTGCATGAAAATGTGCGAGATGAAGCCAATCAGAGAACCGGCGGGATTCTGTGACGTCACCGCACTTATAAGTCCGGGCGCGACGCCGGGAGCTCACACTCCTCTCACTGTGGCTCTCAGGGAAGGGTGCTGCAGGGTAATAGCTCTTACTTGAAGAATTGTTTTTTATATAGCGATTTCTGTGGGTGTCTCAGCTTGTCTCAGGACTGTCTCTTAATTTCTATTCTAATTTTTTGGGGTATTGGATCTGAAATCAGTGTGCGTCCACTGCAGTGCATATACATTCAATATCAAGTGGATCTAAGCCAGTTCCTGCTGTAATTCATTAAAAATAGCTTTTACAATACAAATACACTTCATTTTGGTGCTCAATCTATTGCGCAATTACATCCAGGGTTAATTAAGCGTTGTTTGCTGGGTGCTGCCCCAAGAAACCGTCTTTTTCAAAGCCAAAAATATAAATTTTTCCTTAGCTAATTCACAAGCAAAGGTAATTACAACTTATCTCTTGTGTGTGGCATAGAAACACGAATTGTAAACGCTACAAAGCTACATTTTGTGGGCTCAATTCTTGGCGCAATTTACATCCAGGGTTTAAATTTAAAGCTTATTTGGAAAGTGTGCTGACAAAATAAACCGTCTTTTTCAACGAAAAAATATATAAATTTATGTAGCCTAATTCAAAAAGCAAAGTTAATTACAACTGTATCTCTTGTTGTGTGACTAGAAAACATGCAAATGTAAACGACAAAGCTATAGTTTGTGCGGCTAAAATTCTTGCGAAATTTACATCCAGGGGTTAATAAGCGTTGTTTTGCTGGTGGTGCTGACAAAAATAAACCGTTTTTTTCAAGCCAAAATATATACTTTTTCTGTAGCCTAATTCATGTCCGAAGGTTAATTAAGCCTTTTTTTGTGCATTTTACTTTTTGTAAAACACACAGTGTTTTTAAAGGGACATCTATAAGTAATTTTTTCCTGGCATTTGTGGAGCGCATTTAATCCAAGGGTTACCCAAGCTTTTTATCTGGTTCTTTGGGTCAAAAAAAGGATATTTACATCAGTTAATAACAGTGTTGTCTTTGACAAACGTGTGTCAGCAGAGGGTGGGGCTTGCACGGAGGTGGAGGAAACAACTTTTGGAAAAACGGGCCCAGGTGGGGGGACGCGCGCAGGGGTCATGGTGGGCCAACTGCGCGTCATCAGGGGGGTGGTTTGGTGTTGAGAAACCGGTTCGAGGGGTTATATTTTCCTTCTCCAAAAGAGATCTGACAACCCCAGCCAAGAGTCGGTGGGAACCTCAGGGCAAAACCCTTAGTTGGCAGGGCCCGGGAGCAGGGCAGCGGGCGGCTCCTGTCCTCAGCCCACCTCTGTCCCATCCGGTTCCCTCAGCCAAGATCTACTATGTGGGCTGGCTCAGTGCCACTATATAGCAAGGATGAACAATTTGAGGGGGGCAGTCAGCAGCTACTTGGCAGCGAAGAAATGGGGCCAATATCGCCTGCTTCTTGCAGTAGGGGGCAAAGTATAGATGTGGAGAGTGGCATGGGAGGGTTTATGTTGTGAGAGGTCAGCCTCGGCATACCAAGACCGGTGATGAGGACAGCAGTGACAATGAAACACAAATAGATGATGATGTAGCCGACCGCACTTGGGAGCTGGGTGAGGCAAGGGCTTCATCGTCATCAGCAAGTGGGTCGTGTGGCCGTGAGTCAGCAGGATAGCAGCAGTGTGAGGTCAGGAGCCAAGCGGCCACGGGGTAAAAACCCGCTTCGCAGGTCCAAGAAAGTAGCGGCGCAGGGGCTCAGCGAGGCAGCGGCGGTAGTAGTCACTCAGTGCGGAGCGTTGGCGGTAAAATCCAATACTCGGTGGTGTGACAGTTCTTTGCTAACACACTGGAGGAGCCGAATATGGGTATATGTAGAATCTGTGGGCAGAAAGTGAAGCGTGGCCAGGGAGCTAACGTTGGCACCACGGCCCTGCGTCAACACATGCAGCGTCACCATCCGGTTGCCTGGGGGAAACGTGGCTCAGATTTTGGTGGTCCATCCTGCCGCCCCAGCAAAAAGCAGCAGCAGCAGCGCCCAGTGGGCACGCATGCCATTGCAGCCAGTCAAGGCTCCACCACCTCTGCAGAAGGGAGCTGTTTCTTTTTTGAATCATCTCCCGGTCCAGATGCTCCTGCTCCTCGCTACTCATGGTGCCAGCAGTCGTTCAGCGAGGCGGTTGCAAAGAGACAACAGTATGCGTCCAACCATCCTAAGGTGCAGCAGCTGACCGTGCTGCTGTCCAAGTTGTTGGTACTGCAGTCCCTCCCTTTCCAAATGGTGGACTCTGTTCAGAGAACTAATGGCTTGTGCCGAGCCGAGATGGAGAGTTCCAAGCCGTAATTTCTTTTTCCCAAAAAAGGGGTAAACCAGCACTTCAAAAATATGTAGAACAGAAGGTGGGTCAGTCCTTGAGCTTGTCGGTTTTTGTTCCAAGGTGCACGGCAGCGCGGACGTCTGGAGCTGTAACTATGGTCAGGGCCAGTACATGTCCTTTACGGAAACCCTGGGTGAATGTGCTTCCAGCCCAGCACACCAAAAACTTGGACAGGAGACGCCGCTTTCTCCTCCACGTTGTCAAACTGCTGCACATTGCGCCAATGTCCGCCCCTCCTCCTCCACCACCACCACCATCTCAGCCTCCACAAGTACTGCTCCATCATACCACATGTGTAGGAAAACAGCGGGGGTCACGCAGTTCTACACCTGGCTTGCCTCGGCGAACGAAGTCACACAGGGGAGGAACTGCTTGCGTCATGCAGCAAGAAATCGATGTGTGGCTTTCTCCGCCCAACTGCAAATCGGAACCATGGTGACGGAACAATGGAGGAACATGGTGTCCGCGCTGCACCCAGGAGGAATGGTCCATGCGCCCTGCATGGCGCATGTGTTCAATCTGGTTGTGAAAAGGTTCCTGAGTCTTTCCACCGATCTTCAAACATTCTGAAAATGGCCAGGAAACTGTGCATGCACTTTATCCATTCGTACAAAGCCAGGAACACCCTCCTCGAGTTGCAGCGGCAGAACGGCCTCCCCCCAACACACTCTGATATGCGATGTTTCCACCCGCTGGAATTCCCGCCTGCACATGTTGGACCGACTGTATGAACAGAGAAAAGGCCATTAATGATTTTTTGATGATCCCCGGGAGACAGATGTACTCCCCCGTGTAACTATGATGGCAGCCAGTGGCAGCTCATGCGTGACACCTGCCGTTTGTTGAGGCCATTCGAGGAGGCGACGTTATTTGTCAGTCGCCAGGACTACGGGATGAATAACATCGTTCCATTGCTTCATGTCCTGGAACAGATGCTGAAAAATCTTTTCTGGGGAGGGGACTGGGGACGTGGCGACTACATCTGTGCCACTTGATCTGGTGGGGACTGAAATGGAGGAGGAGGAGGCGGACATTGGAGAGAAGCATTGTCTGGTGAAATGAGTGGATTTTCTACCCAGGTGACAAGAGAGGAGGAGCAGGAGCAGCTGGAGGAGGTGGATGGAGATGAGGGAAAACGAGGCAGATGACCCCCCAAACACCGTGGCAGTTTTACAGTTTGGGAAAAAAGGAGGCAGGGAGCCCCTCGGAGTCACTTGTGCAGATGGCCCCAGCATGCTTATTTGCTTGGCTATTGACAGCAGAATAGTCAGCAACCGGCAGAGGGATGACTTCTGGCTCTCCACCCTATTGGACCCTCGCTACCGGCCCAAATGGGAGCCTTTTTCCAGCTATTGAGAGGGAAGACAAACTCAAATACCCATAGGAAATCTCGTAATTAGTTGGCTGCTGCCTATGTGCGGCCCTCGTCCCTCCTCTGACAGGTCTGACCGGGGGGTTCCTCAGCGCTTAGTACTACGCCGCGGCTGCTGGGGGAAGTTTGGGGATAGGAGCAGTACCAGCTCCATCAGTAGTAACCTAAGTCTGGAGTCACTGATGAGCAGCTTCCTTCACCCTCCTAGTGAGGAGGGCAGTCGCCAGCAGCAGCAGCAGCAGCAGGACCTGGAGCAGTCCCTGAACCAACAGGTTGTGGCCTACTTGGACAGCACTCTGCCACCTCAGTTAGAAGATCTCATGCTGCTGCTGTCGTGACTTCCACACTGTGTGATTGTGCCACTCTGTGGCCTAATACTGTTTTGCCCCCTCCAGAATGTCATTTTGCCACTGCCTGATCTCATGCTGCTGCTGTCGTGACCTCCACACTGTATCATTGTGCCCCTCTGTGCCTAATACTGTTTTTGCCGCCTCCAGAATGTCATTGTGCCACTGCCTGACCCCATACTGCTGCCCACCGTGACCCCCACACTGTGTGATTGTGCCACTCTGTGGCCTAATACTGTTTTGCCGCCTCCAGAATGTCATTGTGCCATGCCTGATCTCTGCTGCTGCTTCGTGACCTCCACACTGTATCATTGTGCCACCGTGGCCTAATACTTTTTTGCCGCCTCCAGAATTTCTTTTGCCACTGCCTGACCCATACTGCTGCCGCCGTGACCCCACCTGTGTGATTGTGCCACTCTGTGGCCTAATACTTTTTTTGCGCCTCCAGAATTCATTGTGCCACTCCCTGACTCACACTCTGCCGCCGTGACCTCCACACGTGTGTTGGCCCTTTTGGGGCCAAATACGTTTAGCCCCCCCAGAATGTCATTGTGCCTCTGCCTGATCTCATCGCTCGGCGGCCGCGCCCTCCACACTGTGTGATTGTGTCACTCTGTGGTAATACTGTTTTGCCGCCTCCAAAGCATTGTGCCCTGCCTGATCTCATGCTGTGCGTCGTGACTTCCACACTGTTTCATTGTCCCACCTGGGGGCCTAATACTTTTTGCTCCCTCCAGAAGTCATTGTGCCCTGCCTCCCTCATACTTGCCGGGGTGACCTCGCCCGTCATTGTGCCACTCTGTGGTTTCCTCGTTTTTCCACCTCCAAATTCATTGTCCCCTGCCTGACCTCTGCTGCTGGGCTCCCGCCGTCCCCCTCCACACTCGTCACTAAGTTGCCACCTGACTCTCAGCTTTTTTTTTTCCCACTTTGCTGGCATGATTTTTTCAGGCTACTTCCCCGCTTGAGTTTTTTGGTCATTTTTGCCCCTCTTAAGTGCCCGGGAAATTTTTTATAGTGAACCGATTCTAAGAGGGGGCGGCAGCATCGCATGTCATACTAAAACCAAATTGTAGAAGCCCAAACCAACTCCCTGCATATTTAAGCGGCACAACTTCTACAGCCCCCTGCAGGCTCTGTCAGCCGGGAAATAGCTGTTTTTTAACGCGTTCGTCCCGAAGTAATTGGGACCGAATTTATTTTGTCGGAAAAAATTGGGCCAAAGTGACCAAATCAAATTTTAAAAATTCGCCCATCTCTAACCAGACCATCTGCTTGGATAAATTTCCCAGAATGTGGGGAGAGGTATCTATTGGAATTACAAAGAGTATGAAGAAAGGGGACATTTCAAAATTTGCCAATATAACTCCAGAAGAGCGAAAAATTTAAAAAAAATTAAAGGACAATTCAGATCTCATTATTCGACAAGCGGGGCAAGGGGGGGCATTGTTTGCTTTTTTCGGGATTTTAAAAGATTTTAATTTAAATTATTTGAATGAACTAAAACTATCAGAAAATTTTTATTATCCCCTCGTCATTCCAAACAAATTTCCAAAAATTTTTGATCAGGGTTTCACAAGGGGCCATTTTGGATAAATTAGGGGAAACCTTTGTTTTCCCCCTTACCCCTATCCTACATTCACTTCCCCAAATCCATAAAGGAGGTGTCCCCCCCCCCCCCTCCGTCCTATTAAAATGGCTTAGGCTCCCTAACTGAAAATCTAGGGGAGTGGTTGGACAGTCTTTTCCCCAAACCCCCGGTTTTTTTTCTATTCCGGTATATTAGGGGACTAAAAGTTTGGTGACGATCTGGGTCAAGCATCTTGGAAATTTTGGTTTTTCATGGCTTGCCGCGATGTCGTGCCCTCCCCATCTTTTCCACATAAGGTTAGTTGCTGCATTACGTTACTTCTTGTCTAAATACAGCATATACACAAAGGAAATCAATGAATTTATTATATTGTCGGTAGATTTTTTACTTACTAATATTTATTTTTCCTTTGATAATAACTTTTACATCCAAAAACAGTGGGTTTCTATGGGTGCCAAATGTTCCCCGGCACTCGTCAACATCTACATGTGTATTTGGGAGAAAGCTTTTTTATTGTCCGATGACTGCCCCTTCTCCTCCCACATCAGGTGGTATGGAAGGTACATTGATGACTTCCTCCTGATGTGGGAGGGGGACGAGTCATCGGCAGCATCATTCAATGAATACGTTAACAGCAATAATTTTAACCTCAAATTTACATATTCTTGGAATAAAGATTCCATTCCATTCTTGGATGTTATGTTGACAGGAGCAGCTAATGAAGGGGTAATTATAGTATCTTCCTATAGAAAAGCAACAGCAGAAAATTCTATCTTATGTGCTAGCTCCTTACATCCCCGACATGTCACAAACAACATTCCTTTTGGGGAACTTACGCGCATGAAAAGGAATTCCTCCACAGAAAAAATCTTTTTGGAACATTCCACTAATACTGTCAATAGATTAAGATCGAGGGGATAATCCAATAAAGTTTTGAGTAGAGCCTTATCCAAAGTTTCAGCACTTTCTAGGGACAATATGTTAGTATCACATCAACCCAAACCTATGCGTGATCGTGCTTCTGATCATATCACCTTCACTACAACCTTTAGCTCCCAATACAATAAAATAGTCCAAATTATTAAAAACAATTTACCCTTACTGTATAGTCAATCTAATATGAGAGCCATTATTAAGGATAAGGTTAGATTTACTCCAAGAAAAGCCCCCTCCTTGAGCAATTTACTTTCCCCAAGTCTTTTTAGGTCACGGTCCAATACTGCAGAGAGCAATTGGCTATCCACACAGGGATCGTATAAGTGCGGCCACAATCGTTGCATTACATGCAGATATATGCAAACTTCTCAATCTTTTACAACAACTGCCACGGGTAAAACATTTGCTATCACTTCATATATTAATTGCTGTACTTGTAATGTTGTCTACCTTATAAATTGTAGTGCATGTTCTCTGCAGTATGTGGGCTGCACCTCTAATTCCCTAAAAACTTGCATTCGGAGATACATCTCCGACATAAAAAGAGCCGAATTCACACATGTATCCATGGCTTCGCGTCATTTCGCGGTTTGCCATGCTGGCAGTCTTGCTTCTTTTTCATGCATGGGAATAGAGGTGGTTCGTAAACCAATAAGAGGGGGTGATATGAAAAAAAAAAATTTTAAAGGGGGGGCCCCGGGCGGATATTCCAGCAAAACAATCCCCACTATGTGTTTTTTTAAATGCTTTTGGTCCAAATTTTTTTAAATTTTTTCCCTAAAAAAAGCACAAGTTTTTTTTACCGATTTTCTAAAGTTTTTGAACGTCAGTGGCGGGAAACAGTATCTATTGATTATAATATGGGGACCTACTAAAGTTATGTACGTATTACCCACCAATATTTTGTTGGGGCTTCTTTTACATGAATTACTGCATCAATGTGGCGTGGCTTAGAGGTGATCAGCCTGTGACACTACTGAAGTGTTATGGTTGCCATGATAGCAGAGCTGCATTGTTGGGTCTGGTGTCTTTCTTCTTCCTCTTGACAATACCCCATAGATTCTCTATGGGGCTTAGGTGAAGTGAGTTTGGGAAAAGCCCATTGATTGCGCTGTGGTCACGAACCAAGGCAATCAAAGGGTTAAGCGCCGGGGAGCGGAGGTTTCCCCCACTTTCCGGTGCTTGCAGAGGCTGCGATGGGAACAAGGCTGTAAAGTACAGTCCTGTTCTCAGCGCTGCGGCGGCACCCCGAAATTTTTTTCGGGAACATCAAGGGGGACTCGTGCAGAGAACGAAATTTTTTTTTTTTTTTGCACCGCCCGAGTCAAAAGTCGGGGAAAAAAGGGTTTCGGGTTTTATAATAAAAGAGCCAAAATGAGGTAAAAGATTTTAAAAAAGGTAATTGGGGCTGGGTGAAATTTTTGGAGCATAAAAAGTGACTATTTTTCGTAGAAAGGGGCTTTGATATAGGGATTTATTTGATTTTCCAATTGGGTCAGGGAAAGGGTTTTTTTAAATAAAATGGGACAAATTTTGGGTCTTACCTCCATGGTGGGATTTTGGGCCCTTTTTCCTGGGTCAAAACTTTAGCAAAAAAATAACTGAACTAATGGAGTTTTTCTTTTTTGGCCTAAAAAAACTATGTAACTATGAATAAATTGACTAATTTTAATAAAAAAATTAAATAATTTAAATTTAAAATTTATTTTAAAATGTTTTTTAAAAAAACAGAGAGATTTTTCTTTCCAAAACACATGAAAATGGCAATACATTTCAGAAGTTGGAGCATTTACCAAAGTTGGTCAATTAAGTTCTTTTTGCTTGTCCTGTGCAAACAGTTGTAATTACCCTTTAAAACATGAACATAATGCATAAAAACATGAACCATTTTCTAATAAACTTATGTCATTAGCTGGAGTTTTAATTTGAGTAGTAACTGTGTAAATTGATTTATTATTATTTTCTTTAAGAATAGTAATGTGTTCTGTTCATTTATTGTATATTTGCTACACTGGAAACAATAATACAGATCACCAAATACAGATCAAATTGATCAAACCTCTGTATTAAGCTAACCATACCAGGAGTGCGGTGATACTTTTTTTTTTCTCTTTTAGCATTATTGGCATGGTTCTCAGTTGTAGTGATATTTTTTGAAAAGTGAAAGGTGCACTTCTGAATAAATCTTTTAGCACATGCTAAAATTGTCTCTTGTTGACTTAACATGTTAATGACAATAATAGTCAATCATCAGTTAGTAAGAAGCTGAATTGCAGATAATTGGGAAGTCTGGTTATTACTTAACATTGTTAGTGCTAGGCATTGTTCAAAGAGCTTCTACCATAAACATAGTATATTACACCTTTTCATAACTTCACATACTAGTATAATATATCATGGATAACAAGAAATGTTTTCGCAAGGAAACACATTGAGATGTAAATGTGTAGTATAAACTATAAAATGGGAGCCATTTGGAAGGAAAAACATAATAACTAGCTTTTATTGCTTAGTATAATAACAATTGTGTCCTTTTTTAACACACCTTACTATGCAAACAATATACAGTGTTCAATCAAATATATTTTATGGTTAAGATCAAGGAACAAATTTATTTTCAGTAGAAAAAACAAACATTAAACAGCATACTTTATTCTTCTCTAAACAGTATACTTAAGACACCTACACATACTCAAGGAGAACTTATAAACTCTGTGCAGATGGTATCCTTAGTCAAATCCTGAACCAAAGTACTGTAACCATTGAGCCACTGTACTACTCTACAAAAAAAAAGACAGCTAATCCTTAGCGTAGGTCATAAGTATTAAATTAGTGAGGTTCCGACCCTTTATATACATGCCAATCAGTTGTTTAAAGGAAGCGGCTGTGCATACATACTATTACGACCCCCTCAAAAATTAATTTGCCAAATTGTTGACATTTATATTTTCATTTAGGATAGGCCATCAGTTTAAAACACCTGGATATCCCCGCTTAACTGCTTTTTTCATGGCAAAAAAAAGGTTAACAATTTTGCAACCTTAATGAGTCGGAAGCCAGACCTAAACCTTTCACATTTGCACATTTCTGTTATAACGATATCTTATACATTTTTTCATAGAATTACATGTAAGCTATTTCATTATTTAAACTTCCTGAATTATCATGTTGCGCAAAGGCAACATCTAAAATGTATCTATCTAAAGATCTATAACCATAACGGGTTAATGACATTTAAAATGATTAATGATTCATAAAATGTTCTAGTCCAAAACATTCTCCCTAGCTTTTGTCAGGAAATGCATTTAGTAAATAGATACAAAGAAACAAAAATCACAAAAGAGAGCTGTGGACAGATGGCAATTGCAAAATACCCAAGGCATAAAAAATAACACATACACATAAAAGAAAGGCACTCTGCAGTCACTTAACAGAACATCCAAGGTTTATAACAGAGGAACTTAAAATACAATAGGTTGCAAAAACAATGGCAGACAGATGGTAAATGTCAAAAACCTGCAGCGTGAAGAGCTCTTACCATTGAAAGATACTGTAATTATTTGAGCACGACAAAAATCTGCATTGAATTTGTACTCTAAAAAGCTAGATGCAAGAAAACTTAATTCAATTATAGCGACATATCTTATAAAATTTTATAAAAGTGAGAGAAACAGGAACAACCCTAAAGCTTATTTTTAGAGCCTCAGTTTACATGGAACTAATATTTAATTAAATATAGCGTAGGACATAAAAAGACATACCAATTTATTATCTCATCCCATCCTCTGGATATGCTGCAAATGTCTCATAGATGTGGGTTCCTCCTCTGGGACCCACACCTGTCTTGAGAATGCGCATCCATTTAGTCCCTCTTCTTTGTATTATGGCAGCAACAAATGGAGAGGAGGCCGAGGTTGAGCAACTCTCTTCAATGAAAGCTACCTGTAACTATGTAAAAATATAATGAAAAGCTGTTTCCTGTAAAACTGCCTCAAAATACAAGAAGGCACTCCCTACAGTTGGAATAACAAGATTCAATATTCATAGGAGAAAAGCCTTCTTTACCATTATAACTGTGATTCTGTGGAATAGTCTGCCTGAAGAGCTGTCCCACAACAGGAACAGTTGATGGTTTCAAGAAAGGCTTAGACATTATTTGCAATAAAAAAATATCTGATGGGTATTCGTCCTGTTTTACTGCCGTCCTCACGGCCGCCGGGGGATGGCTTTCTCCACGATGAGTGGAGAAAATCCCTCCCCTCTCCCATTGATGTGTTCATATTCCGTCCAAAAACCGGACAGAAAAATTAACATGTTCAATATTTTTCGGACGGCCAGTGGTTTGAAAAACTGGCAGGCGGAAAACCCATGCAGTTGGGACTGCTGCACGGATTTTCCATAGTGGCCCGAGGTGTTAGTTTGCGGCCGGTTTTTCAGACGGTCTACAAAACCGCAAACCGTCTGAAAAACCGGCCACAAACCGATGGGCACATGCCCTTATGTAGATGTGTAAAAACAAAATTTAAACATTACCAGTACCCCTCCCTTTCATAAAATTCTCTCCATCCTCGGTTAAACTTGATGAACTTATGTCTTTTTTAAACTGTACTGTCAGGGCTGGGCATCGCTCGGCTTGCAGGGAGCAAGAGTCTGCAACAGCTGATCAGTGACCCCACCCTGATAGACAGTCTGCTGGGAGCTGTGTGAGTGACAGAGGTCCAGCCATTCCTGACAGGGGGCGTGTCGCACCAGCCAATGGGAGGACCTGGAGGCCACTCCAATCAGCTACAGGGGCGGTATCCTGGAAACACATTTAAACTCCCTGCTAGCTGAATGCTGCGCCTGTGAAATTCTCCTGGCTGCCTGATTACTTGTTTTGTATTTTGTATTTGCTTCTCTGTGTACCTGACCTCGGCTTGTTCCCCTGACCCCGGCTTGTCTTCTGATTTTGTACCTCGCACCCCTTCGTGTTTGACCTCAGCTTGTTTACGTTTATCCGTCTGGTTCTGATTTGTGGCTTGGCGTTCCTGATTTGATATTGACCCGGACTGTTTGACCTTTCTTCCTCCTGATGGCCCCCCGCACTCTAGCAGCGCAGGGACTATCGCCCAGTTGACTCTGCCATCTAGGGCAGAATGTCAAGTAGGCAGTGACAGTGGGCTGGGTTCCAGTCAGGACTCACTGTACCTCCCTTGACGTGACATGTACTATGTAACAAGGGGAGTTTCAAGTACAGCTGAGCACATTTATTCGTCTGTAGCTGGAACTCTCGTAGAAGTGAAATTAGAGATCTACATATGTGCCCATCCCTCCATTTGTTGTTGCCACAGCACAAGCAGGTAGATGGGATTCTCATCCACATGCGACAAATGTCTGAGTTGTCCTTTAACCCCTTACCGCCGCAGCCAGTTTTGATCTTCCTGACAGGGTCCAATTTTTTAAGTCTGATGTGTGACAAGTGGAAATAACTTTTTGATACTTTTAGCTATCCATGTGATTCAGAGACTGTTTTCTTGTGACAAATTGTGCTTTAAGACAGTAAGAAATATTCGTCCTTACAATGCTTGTTTCTTTGTGAAAAATATCAAAATGCTGTGAACATTTGGAAATATTTTCCATTATCAAAGTTCAAAGATTTCTGTGTGTAATACAGATATTTATTCCACACAAAATAGTTAATAATTAGCATCTACCATATGTCTACTGTAGGTTGGCATACTTTTTTGAAATGTCGTTTTATTTATTTTATGATATTATGGGACTTAGAAATTTAGTAGTAATTTTTCACATTTTCAAGAAAATTTGCAACATTGATTTTCTTTAGGGAATAGTCCAGTTCTGACATGGCTTTGAGTGGCCTGTATGTTATGTACCCCCATAAATGCCTCCATATAAGAAACTACACCCCTTAAAGTATTCAAAACAGTGTTTAGGAAGTTTGTTAACTCACAAGATGTTTCACAGAAATTAAAGCAAAGTACAGGTGAAATTTCAAAATTCATTTCTATCCATTATTCACTTGAACACAGTAAATGTGACCAGGGAAATGCAACTCATCATTGATATCTCCAATTCTGCAGTTTTTCGGGTTATCCCATATGTAGCCCTAGTGCACTATTTGGCTCAACCACAAGCCTCAGAGTAGAAGGAGTACATAATGGATTTTGGGGTTTCATTTTAAATATGATTTTCTTTAGGTGCATTTACAGGTTTGCGGACAAACAAATTTGCTAAAGCTTAATAAACCCCGCTGAAAAGACCCCATGTGGGAAACTACACCCCTTCAGGAATATATCCAGTTGTGTAGTGAGTACTGTACATTTACCCCACAGGTATTTCACACATTCTTTGGTTTAGGCTGTTAAAATGAAAAAATCATTTTTTTCAACATTTTAACTTATAATGTTCCATTTTTACAAGGAATCTTAGTATGAAAAGCACCCCAAAATGTGTTGCTAAATTTCTTCCTAGTTTTTCTATACCCTATTTTTGGGTGAAAACTGCTGTTTTTGTGCATAGCAGGGGTATTAGGGTTTGGAACACAGATTTTGGTGGGTGTCCTGTCGCATTTGCAAAGCTAAAGTACCAGAAGAGGTGAAATCTTAAAGAAGTCATCCCATCTTGGATTTAACAGCCCTCATGGATCTCATCTAGAGGTGTATTGTGTGTTTTGGGCACACAGGTGTTCCAAAGTTTTTTTTAGTATTGGGCTATGAAACGCAGTTCCATTTTTGTTTTTTGGGCTTCATTTTTACAGCATTCACCATGTGATATAAATGACATGATAACTTTACTATACTGATCAGTACAATTATTTTAAATAGTTTTTTATGTTCTATTTTTTGCATTTTGTTTTATTGCATTTTTATGTCATCATAGTCTGACAGCCATAATTTTTAATTTTTCTGTATATGGAGCTGATTATGCGTTTCTTTTTTGTATGATGAGTTTGTTTTCATTGGTTCCATTTTAGGGTTTGTATGATGCTTTGATCGCTTTTTATCATGGTTTTTGGGGAGGCAGGATAAACAAAATACAGCAATCCTGGTAGTGTTTTTTATTCTTATTTTTTACAGCAGTCATTATGCGGTATAATTATCATGCAAGCTTTACTCATGTTTTATTGCTGTTACACAATAAAAATACTTTTATTCACAAAAAGAAAACACCTTTTTGCATTGCCATAGTCCGAGAGCCGTAACTTTTTTATTTTTCTGTGTACGGAGCTGTGTATTGGCTTGTTTTTTAACCAGATGAGTTGACATTTTTATTTGTATCATTTCTGGGTGGACAAGATTTTTTGATTGCTTTTAAATAAATTTTTTGGAAGGCAGGGTGAAGAAAATACTGCAATCCTAGTAGTGTTTTTTTATTTTTATTTGGCGTCCTTCATTACCTGCAGCATTGACTGCGGTAGCGTCAGGCTGGATTCGCTTGGACGCGGTCCTGTGAGGTGACCGGCGCAGGCTTTTTTAGCGTAAGCTGAAATCGCGCCCGCTGTTTTCTGTGTGAGCGGCATCGTCCGCCATCACCTCTCGACGCTAGCTGAACTAGGAAGTGAGCCTCTATACATTTGGAGACTACCTTCCCTGGTCAAGCGATATTGCTTCGATTGGTAAGGTGTCTCTGCATACATTATTTCCTGAGATAGTGGCTGTTTTGTCATTAAGACAGTCATATCAAAGCAGACATCTCATTGTGGTAACAGTGTCTATTTATATTGAATGGATAGATCTCTAGTTCTCTTGGCAGTTTACCCTTTGTGATCATCACATATTAAGATCATAAGGGGATTTGTATATATGCTGTAGTGTGTATGTTAGGTGTTGGTGTGCACTTTCTATTGCTCAGTGTATATGGTCATTTTGAAAATCTGAGTACCTAATACATTGTTGTTTATACCCTTGTTTTGGTATTGTATGTATCTTTTAAATACATCTTTATCTATACCCGTGATATAACATCTTGTATACCCCCTCTTTTCTTTTTTTCCCCATATGTTAGTCCCCTGAGGAGACCTTGTTGATATCTGGGGAAGGTCGAATCATGTTGGGACAGGAGTAATTAGGGATAGATTAGTGCAAGGGTTGGGATCCAGATGGGAACGTCCTTATTGGGATGAATATCCAGTGTATCAGTAGGTTAGGTAGGGTGTAGGGTGTTATTAGGAGTGCACTTGTCTGTTTGTGTCTTCTGGCCTTCTTTGTGATTTTATTGGTATATTTATTAAAAGTTATATTTTAGTTCCTTTTCTCCCTATCTGGCATAGCTATACTGATCAGTACAATTACTTTAAATAGTTTTTTATGTTCTATTTTTTGCATTTTGTTTTATTGCATTTTTATGTCATCATAGTCTGACAGCCATAACTTTTTAATTTTTCTGTATATGGATTTGATTATGCGTTTCTTTTTTGTATGATGAGTTTGTTTTCATTGGTTCCATTTTAGGGTTTGTATGATGCTTCGATCGCTTTTTATCATGGTTTTTTGGGAGGCAGGATAAACATAATACAGCAATCCTGGTAGTGTTTTTTATTCTTATTTTTTACAGCAGTCATTATGCGGTATAATTATCATGCTAGCTTTACTCATGTTTTATTGCTGTTACACAATAAAAATACTTTTATTCACAAAAAGAAAACACCTTTTTGCATTGCCATAGTCCAAGAGCCGTACCTTTTTTATTTTTCTGTGTACAGAGCTGTGTATTGGCTTGTTTTTTAACAAGAGGAGTTGACATTTTTATTTGTATCATTCCTGGGTGGACAAGATTTTTTGATTGCTTTTAAATAAAATTTTTGGAAGGCAGGGTGAACAAAATACTGCAATCCTAGTAGGGTTTTTTTTATTTTTATTTAACAGGTATGTCTAATGTCGGGAAGGAGTTAAAGGTTATAGATACCTTTGATGTGAAATAAAACCCTTTTACATATGGTTTTGGTTACTTTGAGTGAAATAACAGTTATGCTTAGTTTTAGCCTATAATTAGTGATGAGCGATTACGTTGACTATCGTCATCGGGTCGATAGTCGATATCGGCAATTATCAAGACGATTTCCGATAGTCGATAATAGATTATCGCCGATCACCATTAAAGTCTATGGGAGAGGAACAACACCTTCATTCTTACACCCAAACAGGGCTGGAGAAGATGGAATTAATATCCACAACAGTCAAATGGATATCTGCTACATCTAAGGCACAACACTTAGGTTATAAAAGCCACAGAAAAAAAGTCACACACCAAATTCACTTCCCTGTTTTTGCACACAGCCCTGCCCCTTTTAAACCTGCATCACCCAAAAATTTAAAAAATTTCCCAAAAGGGGTACATGAATGGAATTGAATACCCCTGTCCGGGAATCCCGGCATGCCCCCCCAAAAAACATGAAATGACCCCAAAATTTAAAAAAGTGCCGCAAAAAGGAGTTTTTTAAACCAAACCATTTTTTTAAACCCTGGGCATTTAAAAAAATTGCCCTTTTACCGAGTATAAAATTTAAAACCTGTTGACCCACAAATTAAAAATTGCGGGGAAAAAAAGGGAGTCTTTGAACCCCAATTTTAATTTTAAACGGGGACATTGTTAATCTGTCCTGTCCCTAAAGAATGACCATTAAACCTTTGTATGACCCACAGAAAAAAAAGTCCCGGAAAAAGGAGTCTTTAAAACCCCATTTTAGTTGAACTGGACTTTTAAATTTATCTTTTCCATTTCCCCAAATGAAAATTAAAACCTGTCTGACCCCCCAGTTTAAAAAAAAGGGGCAAAAAAAAGGAAAGTTTTTTAAAACCCCCAATTTTGGGTTGAAATGGACTTTGGGGACTATATCTGTCCGTCCCCCAAAATGCCCTTTAAAACCTTTTTGGGCCCACAGTTTAAAAAGTGCAAGAAAAAAGGGTCTTTCAACCACCATTTTAGTTAAAACGGGGACTTTGGGAGGGGACCTGCCCTGTAAAACAGCATAAACCCCCTTAAAAATGTTTGCCCCACAGTTCACAAATTTGGGCACAAAGCTATTTTTTTACAGTGACTGTCTTTTTAGTATTTTTTTTGGTAACTGACATTTGTTTTCAAAATGTATTTGGGGAAGTTTTTTTTATAGTTTTACTTTTTTAACATTTTGTTTTTTTTCAAGTTTTAAATAAATAAAAACATACCCCCCTCCCTCCCTTTTTACACGGGGTTGTTTTTTTTTAAAATTCCCCGACCCCCATAAGTAATAAAAAAGTCCTAATCATCCCAAAAATTTTCTTGTTGAGAAAAACTTTTCCCCTTTCCTGGTTTTCTGAGGTGATTCACCCAAATTCATTTAAAGGGTTTTCCCATTTTTCCCCCAAAAACCCTTCTTATTGTTTAGGGCAGACTCCCCTGGAGATAAAATTGATGGGGCCCCCTTAGGGGCCCCAGCCCCAAAAAATTTTAATCCCCCAAATTGTGAAATTGGGGTGCCCAGCCCGGGAGCCCTTTTTGAAAAACTATTTAAAACTCCCAGAAATCACCTTTTTTTAAAATTTCTGATTTTTTTAGAGATTTTTAAAAGCTCCTGATTGCCCCTAAGGGTTTTGGGAGAGCCATTTTGCTGCCGTCAGTCTTTCTGTTAACACGGGGGTTTACAGCGCCAGGGCCAGATTTTCAGTGGGTGCTTTTGAAAAAGCCAAGGCTGCGTCTGTCATTTTTATTAACCCGCGGGTTCAGCTGCCAGGCCGGGTTCAGGGGGGGTTGGGGTGAGAGCCAAAATGGGTCTGTCTTCTTTTTAAACGGTTTAAAAATTTTAACATTCGTGCTGAAGCAAAAGTGGGGAAAGGGAAAAGTTGTGACGAAAGCCCCTCAGCCTTCCTCAGTCCCACAGGTCAAGACCTGGGTACGCTTTTCCTCCGTTGAGTGGGGACCAAATTTAGCTTCACTTGGAAATTGCCCGGTGGTTGACGTTCCTGTTCCACCAAAGGGGCCCTTTTTTGGGAAATTTTTTTTCTCGTTTTATCAAAAGTGGTTTTGGGGAAATTTGGGCCCTTGTTTTTTGGGTTTTTTGTCCGTTTCCTCCCTTTCTCCATGTCCCCTGATTTAAAAAAAATTTTGGGTTTAAGTTTCCTTTACCTCCCCTTTTACAAATTTAAAAGGGAAAAATTTGTAAACCCGCTGGGTTTTTTTAAAAGCAGTTTTTTAGTAGTTTAAATTTTTGAAAAGATTTTTTTTAAACGGGGTGGGAAACCCCCCAAATTTTTTTGTTTCTCTTTTTTTTTTTTTGTTTTAATTTGGGGTTTTCTCAAAAAAAAAGGGATTGCTAAACTATTTTAAAGATCTTGCAAAAAACAAGTCATTTTGCAAATACGTGTCCATAACAGTGTCCACCTATTACTGTTTCTGACAGCTCCATCACCATTGGAAAGCCTCTCTTGACAATTGTGAAAGACCAAAATATCTGTTACAAAACTCACATTTTTTACTAATGGACCTGTAGTCTAGCTGCATTTCACTGCAAATGCCCCCAAAAATTCAAACTTTACCATTGAGCCACTTTTGACATAATTATGAAGAACAAATGTCTGTTAGAAAATTTTTTTTTATAATAGGACCTGTGTATAAGCTGCCTGTCACAGCAAAATGCCCCCAAAAATCAAAACATTACACCTTGAGCCACTTTTATCAATTTGCTAGAATAACACATGTCTGTTGAAACACATCTTCTTAAGAATAGGACCTGTCTAGTATAGCTGAATTTCAACCAGACCATGACCCCAAAAAAAAATTAGAAAAAAATGACTTTTCAGTCACTGTTAAAAAATTGTGAGGGAGAAATGCACTTAGATGCCACCATTTCTGTTCCCAAAGAACCATGATTCTAGCTGTATCTCACAGCACAATGGACCCCAAAAATTATAAAAATGACTTCATCAGCCACTAGTTAAAAATTGTGAGGTGAAGGAAAATGCACTTAGAAGCCACATTTTCTGGTCCAAAGGACCATGATTCTAGCTGTATTCACAGCACCTATGACCAAAAATTAGAAAAATTACTTATCTCAGGCCACTGTTAAAAATTGTGAGAAGAAATGCCACTTTGGAAGCCACATTCTGTTCCAAGAGGACCATGATTTCTAGCTGTATCTCCAGCACCATGACCCCAAAAAAATTATAAAATGACTTCTCAGCACTAAATTAAAAATTGTGAGGGAGAAATGCCACTTTAGATAGCAACCATTTTCTGTTCCAAAGGACCTTGATTATAGCTGTATCTCACTGACACCTGGGACCCAAAAAATTAGAAAAATTACTTCTCCAGCCAATGTTTAAATATTGTGAGGGAGAAATGCCATCTTAGAAGCCACATTTCTGTCCAATGGCATGATTATAGCTGTTTCTCACAGGCAGCATGACCCAAAAAATTTATAAAATTGATTCTCAGCCACTGTTAAAAATTGTGGGCTGTGAGGGAAGAAATGCCACTTAGAACCCCATTTTCTGTTCCACAAGGACCAGATTATAGCTGTATCTCACAACAAAAATGAACCCAAAACCATTGATCATATGGCGAAAAAATTCCTAAGATGAAGTAATAATTGGAATCCGGTTTTTGTCATGGAAACCTTGGTGTCTTTTAAGTCTCTCACCGCAAAACCAGCAAAATCGAATGTGGGGAAAATGAGAGTAAAAAATTGCAGTAAGAAAATGTCCATTTTAAAAAAAAGTTCTTCTTCAAGAGGACATTTCTGTTTGAAGAGGACTGTGAAGTAGAACCGGCATAATAATCGGTGAAATCGGCATTCGGCGCGGGCCACACATACAATCACAGATCCCAGCTGAGTAATTCTTGATGTTGGAAGTCAAACGATCACATTATCTGTGAAAGCCGGATGCGTGTGTCTGTAATGATCCTCCTGCTTGTGGCTGAAGGTGTGAGTATCCGTCTCAGATATGGACCCTGTCTGCTGGGCAGGAACAACACCTCTATGGTCGTGGCGAGCGAGATCGGAGCCATTCATCCATTTTGCATTACCCAGAAGTCTATCTGGGGTCGGAACACATCAAAAATATTGGTGTTGAGACGCAGGATAGTCGGGCACATGAGTCTAAGCTGGTCTCTGTGTGTGTGATGTGTGCCCTGGCCAAAATTTTGCATGCAGTTGGTGTGGTGGTAAATAAAGGATTGCCAGAGGTCAGCTCATTAGGCTTCTGCCACATTGCCTGCTGCTGCTACTGCCGCTTACGGCTACTGGGCACTCTATTGCTGCTCGTCGCTGACGTTGTTCCACTGTGGACATTTTGAAGAACGTGACTGATGCAGGACGCAACAGATGTCTCCAGTTGATTCAATCAGCGAGCGGTATCTTTTCGCTATTTTACTCTCTATTTGGTGTGGGTGGAAGGAAGTGCTGAGTTTGTTTGTGTACCGGGGGATCCAGGAGGGTGGCCACCCTTGTAACTATTGATCATTTTGATGGGCCTTTAATGCGAAGGTTTATATGTTGGAGAAATGGAGCATCCAAGCACTATGTGAGAGACTGGGGCCTTTGATTTCCCAAAGCTCTGGGGGTCGTGGGGCACTAGCCAATAACTCATCTTCCTCATCTTTCTCCTCGCCTCTTCAAATTCACGCCAACCTTCTTTCCAAAGCAGGGACGTCGGTAACGTTGGTGTAAGGAATACCTTCCTCCTCTCCTTCCTTCCTCCGCGTTCCTCCGGCACAGCTTAACACAGCCTGAATTGCCTCCAGATGATGCCCCCTGAGAGCTGAGGGCGCACGCCTTTGCACTAGCCCTGGACCCCGAACCTCTGCTTAT
This sequence comes from Phyllomedusa bahiana, assembly GCA_025379985.1. NCBI lineage: Eukaryota > Metazoa > Chordata > Amphibia > Anura > Hylidae > Phyllomedusa > Phyllomedusa bahiana. Next base: position 30,759 of record JAODAL010011929.1, read on the forward strand.
TGAAAGACCGATAAAATGAGAAAACTGGTACGGACCTTGTGGATTCGACGGAGAGAAAGGCTCCGTGTACGCATCTTTGTCCGTCTCCTCCTCCGTACGCTGGGTGGGGAACACATATGTTTCAGAAAGTGATTCAAACGATGTTCCAGAAACTAAGATCACCACAATGGTCATGCTGACAAGGGAACTTGTAGCACTACCATTTTAGTAGGCATTCCTTCAAACTGGCAAAAGAATGGTGCCGAGCTTTTTACCTGTCTTCACCACTCTCGGTGGCCTCAACTCACGAGGTTCCGCGCCACCTGCTGCTTATTAGGCCATGTGCACTTGTACTGAGTAATGGTTTGCGATGCTTCCCACAATTGCTGGCAGGCATGTGGAGGGTGGATTCCAGCGTGTTTGCCAACGTCAACAATGAGACGGTTGATGGGGAGGCCGAGCTGTTTAACGCTGCAACGCAGACAAGGCGGGACGAAGAAAGCAGGGTAACTGCGAACGGCGGAGTGCGAACTCAGGACCTCGAGCACTTCCTCAGCAGGCAAGTCTCCAGACCAGCGTGGGTAGCGTTTTTAGAAATTCTGGACGACGAGGTTCATGACATGTCGCCCATGCAAGGGATGTGCTCCAGCCTACCCGATCTTTAAAGGGCGGCCACAGATTTCACCCGTGTATACGCACACACCTTGCCTGCATAGGTTCTTGTCACCATGCATGCGCTCGGTCTCGTTGAGGAGAAAGCTGTCAACAGCTCCTGACCTGTGTGGGGCATCGGTTTGCTCCTAGACAGATTTACATTTACAACAGCCTGGTTTTTTCTCTGGGCACCAGTGATGCCACCAGAGGACCTTGACTGGAAATGAGCCCTGCACCTTACCTGCGGTTTTGTAGAGAGTGTGTGGAGCCTGAGAGGCCACCGTCACCCCCAGAGACATCCACCAGCTCACCCATTGAGCTTGTCACAGTGAAGACGCAGGCATTGGCCGTGCTTACTAGTCATGTGTCGGTGGTGAGATGGACTTTTCGGACACAGATGCAAGAACAACAGTCGCTTGAAATTTTAAGATGACACGTGGCTGGCCAGGGCAGGGAAGGCTTTTATGGCAAAGAAATGAATGCTCTGCATCATGGTATTGGGGGCAGGCACAGGGCCATGTTGTGGCGGTACCCATCTGTGTTCACCAGACGGAAAAAAGGCACTTTTACAAGGCCAAAAGCCTGGAATCGGCCGAGATTCAGGCTTTTGGCTTTGGATGGTTTGGGTTAAGTGTATTTTTATGCTCCAAACCTGGAAACAGAAGGTGGCTGCTAGATGGCCGCTGTACTGCGTGCAGGTCATTCAATCTGGCGAGGGACGAAAGGGTTAGTGATATGTCTCTGGTGGTTGTGGTGGTGGTTCTCGGGGCGACGGGTGGAGGCTGAGCCGGAGGCTGATCCCTGTTCACGACTCTGAGAGACATGTGCAGCTTGAGGAATGCCTTTGGTGGTGGACGGAGGAGGAGAGGCGGCGACAGAGGGTTGTGACAGTGATTGGAAGCACTCGGCGATAGGTCTTGCCTTTTTTTGGTCAAGTGTTGCCATCCATTTCAACATCATGCATTCGCGTGCATGTGGACAGTAGACATGTGGTGGGGGTTAAACACCTAAGTTTCATTGGCTTACTTATGCGTTTACGGCAAAGGCAGCATATGGACATGGCCTGGTAGTGAATCAGAGCTTGCTCAAAGAAGGCCCCCAGGCTTGAGAGGTCCTGGACCTTTTTGACGACGTTAAGCGAGGTGGCGGGGTTTACGCTGACAGTGACTGGCGGAAGGAATCATTATCAGCGGAATTGTGCATCCGCACTATCCCTTTTTGTGGCGGGACCCGTATTTCACTACCCATCGTCTTCCTCCCTTCGTCCAGTGATGAAGCCGCTCGCAAGCAAATTTGCGGAAAAGACCACGATGGGATCCAGCAATGTCATTCATCTTCTTCATCCATCAATCAACCTGGTGACTTGGTCGTACTGACGCTCTATTAATCCAGAAGCCTCGCGGGACTACAAGCAAGAGGCAAGCAAGGCCGTTGCCAACTGCCGGGATTTTTGACCGTTTGACGGCTTCCTTCTCCCTCCTCTGATGGACAATCAGTAGCTGGGAGGTCAGAGCAGAACAAAAGTCATCTCTTTGGGCCTCTTGATCTTTTTAACTCGCCATCTGACCCCAACAGCCATTTTGTCATCACAAGAGGTCTCAGAAAATTGGATTTTCCACAGGTAGGTGGGTTCACGACAGTTGACATTTGGCTGCCCCTTCGCTTTATGTTTTGGATGGATGCTGTGATGCTGATGAAAACATTTGTGGCCGTGTCTGGTGAGGACGAGGAGGTAAGACTGCTGGATGCAGGTTACTTTAACCAATGAAGAACAGATTGGCGTACACTGTTCGTTACTGAGATTCACCAGGGGCCCTGAACCAGGGATGGACAGGCTGATGGTCCTGCAATCGTCTCGATCCGCTGGCATGCATGTTATCGCTAGCACTTGAAGACCACTTTCACTTAGTCATCTACCTCCTTATCCTCCCCCCCTCTGTTGCTCGCTTACCACCTGAATTTTCGTCCATGTTCAGAAGATAAAATTTGAGAAGGTAATGGAAGGACTTTTGGAAAGTATCTTATTAATGACGGCATGATCACCAGATATTCTCAAAGCCCTCAATTCTAAATCAAAACGCTGGACAGGGCTCAAAACTGAAAAAACAACGTATCTGAAATGTATATACGGATAATAAACGGTTATTTTTTTGGCACCTACAAAATAGACTGGCGGGTGTCCGGGACAATAATTGCTGTATTGAATTTAGTGCAAGGTGCAAAAAAAAAAAAAAAGGGGGTTTTCCTTTACCACCAAAAGGTAAATTTCCCAAAACCCAAAAAAAAACCCCCCCCTCATTTCCAATTCCCGGGGCCTTGGGGCCCCCCCTTTTTTTTTTTTTAAAAATTTTTTAAAACCCCCCCCCCCCTTTTTCCCCCCCAAACCCTTTTAAAACCCCCCCGGGGAAAAAAAAAAAAAATTTTTTAAAAGGGGGGGAAAATTAATTTTGGGCCCCAAAAAAAAACCCCTGTTCCCAAAAAAAAGGGGGGGGGGAAAAGGGGGTTTGTTTGGGGGGTTTTTTAAAAATTTTTTTTCCCCCCCTTTTAAAAAACCCCCAGGGGGGGAAATTTTTTTCCGGGCCCCCTTTCCCCCAAAGGGGAATTTTTTGGACCCCCCCTTTTTTTCCCCCTTTTTTTTAATTGAATGTTTTTTTTTTTAAAAAAAAATTTTTGGGGGGTTTTTTTTTTGGGGGGGGGGAAAAATTTTTTTAAAAAAACCCTTTTTTTTAAAAAAAACCCCCAAAAAAAAAAAAAAGGGGAAAAAAAAAAATTTTTAAAAGTTTTTTTAAAAAAATTTTTTAAAAAAAAAAAAAGGGGGGGGGGTTTTTTAAAAATTTTAAAAGGGGGTTTTTTAAAAAAAAAAAGGAAAAAAAAACCCAAAAAAAGGGGGAAAAAAAATTTTTTAAAAAAAAAAAACCGGGGGGGGGAAAAAAAAAAATTTTTTTTTTAAATTTTTAAAAGGTTTTTTTAAAAAAAAACCCGGGGGGAAAAAAAAAAAAAAAAAAAAAAAAAAAATTTAAAAATTTTAAAAAAAAAAGGGGGGCCCAAAAAATTAAAAAAATTTTTTTTTGGGGGGGAAAAAAATTTCCCCAACCCAAAAAAAAAAAAAAAAATTTTATAAAAAAAGAAATTTTTTTTTTGGGGTTTTTTGGGGGGGTTTTTTTTTTGGTTTTTTTTGTAAAAAAGGGGGAAAAAAAAAAAAAAAAAAAAAAATTTTTTTTGGGAAAAAAAATTTTTTGGGGAAAAAAAAATTTTTTTAAAAATTTTGGGGAAAATTTTTTTTTTCCCCCCCCCGGTTTTAAAAAAAAAATATCTTTTTTTCCCTTTTAAAAAAGGGGGCCCCCCTTTTTTTTCCCCCCCTTTTTCCTTTTTTTTTTCCCCCCCAAAAAAACCCCCCCCTTTAAAAAACCCATTTTTTTTTTCCCCCCCCAAAAAAACCTTTTTTTTTAAAAAAAATTTTTGGGGTTTTTATTAAAAAAAATTTTTCCCCCCCCTTTTTTAAAAAAAATTTTAAAAAAAATTTTTTCCCGGCCCCCTTTTCCCCTTCCCCCCCCCCCCCAAAAACCCAAAAAAAAAAAAAAAAATTTTTTTGGGGGGAAAACCCCCTTA
>JAODAL010011929.1:40000-97713 GCA_025379985.1 Phyllomedusa bahiana
TTTTGGGTTTAAAAAGCTTCAGAGATGTCTCTTTTAATACCCCCAAGGGAAACCCCTCCACCTAGCTTTTACGAAGGGGAATTGTGCAGGGTTCAGTGTTTTTTCTGTGATCTTTAATTGAAAAAGCATTGTTTTTTTTTCCCCTTTTTTGGCCAGCGACCTTTTGATAGGAGGTGAAATTGTCCCTGGTTTTTTTGGTTTTTATTGGCCCAAACACGCATGTCAGGTTTTTCCAAAAAAACCCGCATTTCTTATCCCTATAACTTTTAAATAGTTTTTTTTGAAATCGTTTCATTGTTTTCCGCAAAGAGCTTTAGTTGTACGAAAATTTTTGTTTTTACATATTTTATAGTAAATTGCGTGTTGTCAGTTGTGCGAAAAAACCGTCCCTAAATTTAAACCATAGAACATTTAAAAAACTCTTATTGCAGTCGTTCGTCTGTTGTTTTTTTCCCCCAAAAAAATCTCATTTTTTAGCATATTTTGTTTTACATATTTTAAAGTTATTGGCCTGTTGTCAGTTGTGCGAAAAACCGCATTTTTAATTCATATTAAAATTTAAATACTCTTATTGAGTCCCGTTGTTGTTTGGGGCATGAGTTTAGTTTTACACATATTGTTTTATACCCTTTTTATGGGAAATTACTTTGTTGTCCCGTGGTGGGGAAGGCCGCAATATTTTAATTTCCCTATAAAAATTTAAATACTCTTATTTCAAATCCTGGGTCTGTTTTGTCATATTGGGCTCGTTGTACGATTTGTTGTTTTTGGGGGCCCTGCTGCCTTTTAAAAGGGTATAGATAGGGCAATGTCCATTTTCCTGAACTACCCGCTTTAAAAAACTTTTCTTTTTTAAAATTTTTGGGTTTTAATTTCAGGTTTGGGGGTTTATGCTTTCGGTAAGGCAAGTTTAGTTTAATGTCCAGTTCAAAAATAAAATGGTGGTTCAAAGACTCCTTTTTCCGGGGAATTTTTAATCTGTGGGTCATGCCCTATTTAAGGGGCAAGCTGTTTGGGCCAAAGGCAAGGAAAAGTCAAATTTCCCAGTTCAACTAAAAAGGTGGTTTTTAAAGGGCTCCTTTTTATGGGCCCCTTTTTTTTTTTTGTGTGTCATGTTTTATTTAAGGGTTCAAAGTGCGGTCAAAGGGCGGATAGTCAAAAATTAGGGTTTAACTAAAATTTGGTTGGGTTTAAAGACTCCCTTTTTTTGGGCCTTTTTAAAACTGTGGGTTTAAAGCAAGGTTTTTTGGGGGATGCTGGGTTTCAGGCAAGTATAGGCAATGTCCGTTCAAATAAATGGTGGGTTTTTTTAAGGGTCCTTTTTCCCGGGAAATTTTTAATTTTTTTGGGTCTTTCATATTTTAGGGGTCATGTGTGGTCCCGGACGGATTTGTCTTTTCCCGTTCAGCTTAAATTTGGGGGTTAAAAGGCTCTTTTTTTGGGGACTTTTAAAAACTGGGGGTCATGTTGATTAAGGGGTTCACTGAGGTCAGGGGCAGTTTTGTTTAATGATCTGTTCCCTAAAATGGGGGGTCAAAGGGCTCTTTTTTTCCAGCATTTTTTAATCTGTGGGTCAGACAGGTTTAAGGGTTTAAGGGTCATGCTGCGGTCCAGGACAGGGATAGTCAATGTCCAGTTCAACTAAAATGGTGGTTCAAAGACTCCTTTTTTCGGCACTTTTTAATCTGTGGGTCATGTAGATCTAAGGGTCATGCTGCGGTCCAGGAAAGGCATAGTCAATGTTCAGTTCAACTAAAATGGTGGTCAAAGACTCCTTTTTCCAGCACTTTTTAATCTGTGGGTCAGACAGGTTTAAGGGTCATGTTGCAGTCCAGGACAGGGATAGTCAATGTCCAGTTCAACTAAAATGGTGGTCAATGACTCCTTTATCCGGCACTTTTTAATTTGTGGGTCACACAGGTTTAAGGGTCATGCTGCGGTCCAGAACAGGTATAGTCAATGTCCAGTTCAACTAAAATGGTGGTTCAAAGACTCCTTTTTCCGGCACTTTTTAATCTGTGGGTCATGCATATTTGAGGGTCATGCTGTGGTCCAGGACAGGCATAGTCAATGTCTAGTTCAACTAAAATGGTGGTTGAAGGACTTTTTTTTCTGGCACTTTTTAATCTGTGGGTCAGACAGGTTTAGGGGTCATGCTGCGGTCCAGGACAGGTATAGTCAATGTCCAGTTCAACTAAAATGGTGGTTAAAATAATACTGTCTTCTGGCACTTTTTAATTTGTGGGTCATGCAGGTTTAAGGGTCATGCTGTGTTACAGGACAGGGATAGTGAATAGTCTGTGACTTTTTTTCTGTGACTCTTGTTGCCTAATTGTCCTGCCTAAGAGGTAGCACATATCCAGGTTACTGTTGTGGATGTTAATTCCAGCTTCTCCTCCGCTGTTGGGGTGTAAGACTGAAGCTGTTGTTCCTCTCCCATAGACTTGAATGGTCATCGGCGATTATTTGTTAGCTGCTATCGGATATCGGCATGATAATTGCCGATATCGACTATCGATCCGATAACGATAGTTGACACAATCGCTCATCACTATGTGTTATGATTCCAGTTTTCAGAGGGCTGTGCTTCTGCAACCACTGACTCTGTCAGTACCGATCAGTTAATGTCAGATTATTCAAGACCACACCCCAAATTGGTAATACCCAGGTGACAGATTCAGGAATACATTTCTAAAAGGAATAACAGAGGAACAATACAGCTCAGAGTTATAAGAGAAGATGCTACAATTTTGTTACTTCACAGGGAACACAAGTATTTACAAAAATATACATGTCAGGAATGGCTGGAGGTCTTCTTAAATAGTAAAGAAAATGAGCAGAAAGAAAAAAATCAATATAAAAGTGTCCACATCATTTAAATATAACATGTTCTATAGACTAACAATGTTTTTCTGCTTTCCTTTGTTCTTTTAAAACAGTGTCCAGACATTGACTTTACAACTGTAATGCTAATGCTTATCTCAGTTTTATTGATTTTCAAGCTGTGTGAGTGCCTACACTGAACATCCTTGCTCAGCAGACAGCTTCACCTGGTGGTGTCTCTTGCCCTGTTCATTCAAAACATCTGTCTGGAGCTATCCAGCTGTAAGCAACATTATAATTTAAGTTTAGTGTAAGAAACTGTTTAACAGCATAAACTTTTTTGTTTTGTTTTAGTTTTACTGTTACTATTACTGTATCTCTCTTATATACTTTTTACACTAATGACAGATAATTATTTTGCAATGATGAAAATGCAGAAATCTGAAAAAAATAATTTCTAGAGTAGACTTTCTGAAAGACAAAAGTATTATGAACATATGGTAGGATGTATTGAGACAATTTTCCCAAACAGGAGAAAGAGAGATGTAGGGACAGTGATGTCTTGTTACTTCAAATGTGGATGTTTGGTGTGGGGGTGACCTAAAGCCCTTTTACAGAAACTAGAAGCCAAGCAGCCATGCTTAGAATGGTAGGTAAACTTTGTTTGAAGAGGGCACAATCCAAGGAGGTAAATAAGAAGGAACAAAAATTGGATAAAAGAAACTGAAGATGAAAAAAACTTTTTTATAATACACTTAGGGCGACATGTCAGAAAAGTGACATTTCCACGCCAGTTTTAGCCGCATTAAATCAGTGAAAAGTGCGCCTGAAAGTCTGATCCTTTCCTAAATCTGGTGTCTGATGCCTAAAAAGGCAAATCGCGTCAAAAAGGTGCATTGCGCAACTCACGGCACGTAGCATATCATTGGTAGTATATGTAATGCGCCTATTGAGGCGCATTGCCCGATGGAGGAGCATTACATAAGCAATGTGCCTCAATAGGCGCATTGCGTGACATGGGCGCCCTTTGTCTTCTAATAAGGAGAGTTTAAGGGGCAGTCACACCAAATGTGAAATAAGGAACCTAGCATGCAGCCAATTGTTTGTAGATAAAGGAGACTTAACATCTGGAAAGCAGTAACTCTTTCTTTTATGAGAAAAAGAAAGTCACCCTCTTTTAATAATATGGTTTTATGTATCGGGACATAAAAAGAGATCCTGAAAAGATCTTAAAATTAGGTCAATACAAGACCAGTTGAGCAGCAATACACATCAGATTCCACCATGTCATCATTTATTTAACAAAAATAAACAATAATAAAACCATATGTAAATACTAAGTACATCCCATGAATCACTAGCTTGCAGAACCACCATTAGCAGCAATTACTTGAAGTAATCTTTTCTGACTTAGTCTTTTACACTATTCAGAGATAACTTTTGCTTACTCTTCCTTCCAGTGTTGCCTTAATTCATTGAAGTTAGTGGGCATTTGTTTATGAGCTCTTAAAAAAAAGAACATGGCAGCACTGCTTAAAGAGGTATTCCCACCATACACATTGAAAGCATATTGATAAACTTTCAAAATTAGGAGGTTTGGCTGTCTATTCAAGAGATAGATGTGGACCACAGAGGTGGAACTTGCACTTATACATTGATGGCATATTCTATTGATAAACCATCAATGTGTATGGTGCAATTATCTAAGTGGTGCTTCCACGTTCTTTTATGAAAAATGAAGCTTTCTCCTGGCAACCCTTCCAAACAAGCAATACTTATTCAGTTTTTTTCTAATTGTATTGTCATGAACTTGATGATTCTAACTGAAGCCTATGCAGTCTGAGATGTAGGTTTTTTTTTTTTTTTTGCTTTGTTTTTTTTGTTTTCACAATTTCTTTAAGCATTGCATGGTCTGACTTTAGGATGAATTTGCTGGGACATCTACTTCTGAGATGTCTTAAATGTTTTCCACTTGTGAATAATCTTTCTCACTGTAGAATGGTGGTCTTAAAAGTGTTTGCAAATGGCCTTTTAAGATTAAGGTTCAATGTAAAAGGCCAAGAATTCCACTCAGAGTCTGGCTGACTGAAATAATCAAACTTACACCTTAACGGAGTAAGTGCTGTATCTCCAACTTATCTTTTATTGAATAAGAATTGCCATGCTTTGTATCACATAGGATACTTCATCTGACATGTTTTTATACCATGAAAGTCCCATTGTAGTTTTTACAATGTGTAACAATTCCTTATATACGATATTAAAGTAAATATTTTTTAAAAAAAAGACCAATTAGGGATGCTGAAAAGTGAGAAATTGTGTGATCAAGAAGAATCAAGGCTCTAGTATGTACCAAATAATCAGAAAGTCATCAAATCAGTTGTTTAACATATATGGTATCAGGATCATGGGAGTAAAAAAATTGCACTAAGTGAATAAGATTATTGACAAAATGCCAAGCACTGTTCACATTTGAGTACTTTAAGTTAGTTAGAAAAGTCTGTCAGCTTAAGATTTTTCTTACAGAGAGTTTTAAATGCAGACGAAGCTTAGTGACATAGTAATAGAGAGATGTTCAGTAAGGCTGAAACGTCATCTTTTATATGTAAAGTTAGGAGGTCATGTGTCAGTACACACTTACCTGTTCAGCTTCCAGCTTCTAGGGAGCAATGTCCTGCACCTGTGTCTCCTGGTTTGGGTCCACACCCGGAGAGACGGGCTGCTGGAGATCCTTTAATTGGCAGCTCTCCAGCTACTCGGTATAGCGGGTGTGTCACATGAGCCAAAAAAAGGGCTCGGAAAATACTGCAATCAGTAACTTTGGGGGGTGGTGTCTGGGCACTCCATTTATAATTCCTATCTCCAGGCTTTGTCTGTGATATTTCCTGGCTGTGTATACTTCGGCTTGCTTCCTGATTTGGTACCTCCCGACCGTGTTCTAAACCTCTATCGTGTTTTCTGTTTACTCTCTTTGGTTTCTGATTTGTGGCCTGACGTACCCGTTCTGTTACTGATCCGGACTGTTTAACTATTCTCCCAGCTGACAGCCCTGCACTTACTAGCATAGGGACCAACACCCAGTTGGGATTTGCCATCTAGGGTGGCTCGTCTAGTGGGCACTTGTGCCCCGAGTCCGAAACATACACATTGAGCAGCATAGGTGGCATAATGGGTACATCACACCGTCTTGCTGCTTGCTACAGTGGGCCAAACAGTGGGCCCACTGTTGCAGAGTTTGGGGCCCACTGGGATGCCTCATAGACACCGGGAACTTGGATTTTGGCGTAGGCAGCATGATGATGTCACACCCTAACACCGGACTCAAGTTCCCAGTGCGAGCTGCTCAGCTGGGGAACAAGGAGAGGAGAGATGAGTAACTCTTTATTTTTACAGCTACAGGGGGCATGTGTACATACCTCCCAAGTGTCCCTATTTTGGATCGACAGTCTCTATTTTTAACCCATGTCCTTCTGTCCCTCTTAGTTCTATAAATGTCTCTCTTTTTTCATTTGGGAAATAGATTTGCATCAATAAACCGACTATCTAGCTTTAAAAAGTATCTGATTGCTTCCCAGCTGTATATTAGATAACAACTTACTTAATATCTCATCATTGAATGCAATGTAATCATGAAAATGTCTAAATTCTAATGATTTTTACAAAAATATTTCAATAAAAACCTATTCAAGCATATAGTTTTGCATTAAAAATATTGATATTTCATACATTGAATCATAAGGGTCCCTCTTTGGCTGTCTGAAAAAATTGGGATGTATTTGTGTGTTCATGTCATTATATTCAAATATCCTAAGCAGTAAGCTGTTTTCTTGCTCTTCAAACACATTTAGAAATGTACATACACTATTTTAAACTCAGAATTTATCAGAAATATATACATTTTAAAATGTATTAAATTCCATATTCATGCACTGCAGACTTCTGCTATAAATCATTTGTTTATTATGTAGGTACTGAAAAAAATAGTACTGTTGAAGTGCTGAAACACAGAGTAAAAACAGAACTAAGGCCTTGGTCACATTTTTGATATTCTCTTTCCGTTAAGGGTTCTGTTCTTCTTGATGCCAATTCAAGTGCATTTTGCAGTACTATTCTTGCTATCAGAAAAACACTTAAGGTCAATGGGATCAGTTAGGATTTGATAGAATCTGTTATTAAAAAAAAATCTATCCAAACTATCATGGCTCTATTATGGATGAAAGCCATAACTCTAGTGTGAACATGACATTAAAGAAAAAAGTAACTAGAGCAGAATTAAAGTAAATTGCTAAGTGGTTTCAATGCAATGTTGTATGCTGTTAAAATCAAAGCTATTTAAAAAAACAAAACAAAAAAAAGCCTAGCCACATCATTAAGTAAGTGGCAACAGTTACATACTTCACTCATTGAGTTAATAGCTTCTTCTAGTTTGACTATATGGCGATTTTTTCCATGTTTATCTACTTATCTACTAATGTTATAAAAAACAGTGATCCTATTGTGCACAATAGGGTGCAATTAAATTAGTGGGAAATGGTTCCTAGCAGATACAAGGTACAGATTCATGCCAGTACACTATAATTGGTTTCAACAGCTATGAACCAATGAACTGGCACTAACTAATTCTATAATATTGTTAACCATAATCACACCAAAGCAGGTATCTTTTTTAACTATTATTATAAAAATTTACAATGTTTCTTTATACACTCTCAAGCTCTCATTTATTATTGTTTTTTTCATCTCTTTTTACAGAGATGTTGCTACAATAATATATTGTGGTAGACAATGTTTGTATTTTTTAATGTATCAAAGGGAACACAATTTCTTCATATTTTTCTTTCCTGTATTACATTTCGCTTTGGAACTCTCTTGATTTAAGTTAAATAGGGTTGTTCTTTTTACCTGGACAGATGGTACACAAAGATAAAACCTGGGTAAGCTAATTTTTTAATCAGTGGGAAGTACAGCTGTATATTTAACTCCACACAGGATCTGCAAAGGTGATTGAAGAGCATGGACATTACTCCAGACGATGGCATAATCACGGAGTGAGATAAATCGAAATCTAGAGTGTGGAATACTGACTGAATATAATAGACTTTGGCTCTGATCCCAGTAATAAAACCATATACAGTATATGCAGCAGAGTAGTGTTTGGATTTCTCTTGCTTGTCACTAGAGAAAAGTAAATGTATACCTATTGTATAGAAATGTGTCTCTGTATGCTAAATGATTATTATTATTATAACTATTACCACCACTATCATCATGCTGCCCTGTGTTACATGTTGATTTAATGATCAGTCTTTCCTGCACATCAGATTTTTACGGTGAAATCATAGCTGAAATTGTGGGATGAAAAAATAATAACTATTATAAGTACTGTTATTACTAGTTGATGTATGTTGATTTGTACATTTGCTGGATAATATTTGAAGTGAGACTCTACTGATATATAATTTTAAATCTGTTTATTTAAATTATTTTTATATTTCTCCATGTACCACTCACCCTCCACACAATTAAATTATTATTAAAAAATATATTTTTTGATTGCATTTACCCACTCTTATGGGTACACTATATGGCCAAATGTATGTGGTCACCTGCCATCACACATATCTTAGTTGTGGCTTAGTCACAACTAGACTAAAGGCCTACTTTGGTCTGAAACACATCACATGAGCTAGTCTCTTTAAATTTGTGCCGAATACTGATCATGTATTTTTAATGTTTGGAAATAAGACTTGCCGCTTTTATTAATAAAACTTTTTTTGGCGCTGATTTGCACTTTATTCAAAAATGTTGAATGTCTTTCAAGTGACTGGAGGATCACTGGATACATGCACCAGAACTGGGTGAGCTTTTTTCAATATATTGTACAACAGTCATTACTCAAAGCAGCAAAGCTTTCTACAGGATTGCTGTGTTTCTGTAGGACTTTGTGCATATTCAATCAAAGGGGCATTTAAGAAGTCAGGCACTGATGTTGGATAAGATAGCCTGGATCACAATTGACATTTAAAATCATCCAAGAAATTTTCAGTGGGGTTGAGGTCAGAGACCCGTGTTGGCCAGTCAAATTAATCCACACCAAACACCTTAACTCTTAATGAACCTCATTTTGTGTGCAGTGGCACAGTCATTCTAGAACAGGAAAGGAAATTCTTCAAACTGTTAAAAGAATGCAGTTTTGTAAAATGTCTTTATATTAGGTAGCATTTATATTACATTTCCCATCAAATAGGGGACACAACCAAAAACCAGAAATACGTTATTCCTCCTCCACTAAATTCTACAGGATGCACTATGCATTCCAGTAGCTAAAGTTCTCCAAGAATTTGGCAAATACAGATTTGTCAATCCGACTACTAGAAACAGTCATCATTCCAGAGAAATTTGTAACTGCTACTACTCCTAGATGTTTACCAGAATGTTTAGCATTTTAAGTTGTCCAGAGTATGAGCTCTTTGGTCTTGCCCATGTTGTAGAGGTTAGTGTCTGACTGATTAATTGAGTCTGTGGACAGGAGTCTTTTATAAAGGTGACTATTTAAGACAGCTGTCTTTAATGCAGGTAACGAGTTGATTAGGAGTGTCTAACTGGTCTATATGAAAAAACTTTGAGATTCTCGGTTCACATATTTTGATAAAAAAAAATGCTTAAGCTGCCCACGACTTTCAACGTGATCTCAAGTCGGGCAGTCCTATGCTATCTTTACCTCTCAATAGAGCCAAATCCAGGCCTCTCACTGGGTCAACCGACCTCTGTTATCCAGAGAGGAAAAAAATAAAAAAAACAAACCTGCATTCTGCACTTTTATGACAGCCTGTGAAAGTGGGCGTAGTCCAGAAAACCAAAATGGAGGCACCCTTTCCTCCCTATAGATTAAAAGCAATATACACCAAAATACAACGTATGGTTCTGCACAAAAAAACATTTCTGAAAAAACAATATGCAAACCTGGGTGCCACACGACACCACTGCCGGCACACATATATAAACAATACATATAACTAATATATATATAGAATCATACCATTTGATATTGTTTTTATATAAATGTTTTATTTGTGCAGAACCCACTACTTAGTGGCATTTAACAACTGGGGAAAAGGGGCCCCAATTTTCAATACCAACTTTCGAAACCCCCTGCCAGGACCCGGTTTATATTTTTTTTTTTAAAAATTTTTTTTTTGTGCAGAACCAACGTTGTTTTGGTGTTTTGTTTTTAATCTTATGGGAGGAAAGGGACCTCCTTTTTGGTTTTTCTGGACCCCCCCCATTTTCACAGGCTGTCATAAAAGTGCAGCCTGCAGGTTTGGTGTTTTTTTATTTTTTTCCTCTCTGGATAACGGAGGTCGGTTGACCCAGTGAGAGGCCTGGATTTGGCTCTATTGAGAGGTAAAGATAGCATAGGACTGCCCGACCTGAGATCACGTTGAAAGTCATGGGCAGCTTAAGCATTTTTTGATCAAAATATGTGAACCGAGAATCTTAAAGTTTTTAACTGGTCTATAGGCGCAAGAATTCTTAATGGTTGGCAGGGGATCAAATATTTATTTCTCACTGTAAAATGCAAATAAATTTATATAATTCATGCAATGTGATTTTCTGGATTTTATTCTGGATATTCTATCTCTCAATGTTAAAAGTTAACCTACCCTTAAAATTATAGAGTGTTCATGTCTTTGTCGTGGGCAAACTTACACAATCAGCAAGGGATCAAATAATTATTTCCTTCACTGTAAGTATGATGTCCACATACAGTACATTACTTTTCATACAAGGTTCAATAAAGATTCGCCGTAATTCAATGTAATTCCTTGATAGCAGTGGCATTTTTCGTAAACATAATAGGTCTTTAACCGCTGAAAAAATTGTACAGCAATGCTTTGAGGAGCATGACAAAGAATTCAAAATATTGATGTGGACTCAAAATTTCACAGATCTTAATTTAGTAAAGCATCTTTGGAATGTGCTGAAAAAACAAGTCCAGTCCATAAAAGCAACACCATCTTATTTAAAGGATCTTCTGCTAACTTAGGAACAGAAAACACACGACACCTTCCGAGTACTTGTGGACTCCATGGTTTTATGGGTAACAGATTTTTGGCGGCATGAGGAAGATCTAAACAACACAAAGCAGATTGTTAAAAGGGGTTATCCAGCCTTTTAATATTGATGGATTGTCCTTATAGTCGTCTATTTATTTTAGATTGGTGGTGATCCGCCTCCCAACACCCAGACAGGTTAGCTAATTGTGTGGTAGTAATCAGCTAATTAGTATCACAGCCAACGATTAGGGGCCATGGTAAGGGGTGCCAATAGGGCAGTACAGGCAGTACTCCTGTCAGGGGCCCTAATCCAAAAGGATTCCACTAACATGTTAATAAATAGGAACTAGTAATGGGTGGGGGCCCCATTTGATTTGGCTTTATGGGGCCCTGATACGGTTAATAGATGACTGAAGGCAGACCTGGCCATGGTGCTAATGCAATTATTGTACCCTCTTCTATGCTTACAACTGCTTGTACTTTTAATTGCTATACTTTTAGTATTTGTACAATTCAGTCCTCTGTTTTGTAGTTGCTAAAAGTATTCTGATAACAAAAATAAGCAGTTCTAAACACTGAAGTGGCTGGAGCGGTCAAATCAGTGTTGTTGCCCATTTCATCAGCTGATCAGTGTGGGTCATGAGAGAGAGAGCTAAAACTGTGTAGAGTAGGTTTCCATCTCATCTGAGGCCATTTTGCAGTTGGTGGATGGGCCCTCACAAATTTTTATTAAAAATGTGCACTTAGAGCTTCAGATTTTTGTATACACTAGATATCAATGTGCTCTAAAATAATTAATATCTATGCTAACTGTCTCTTAACATCTGCAAAGTGCTGCTGGTTCATTTCTGGGGTTATAAAAATAATACATTTTATATAAATGCATACAAATAACTACAAGATAATTTTCAATGTATGACATCTCTAAATGATTTATATAAATGCAAACAAAAAACTATTAGATAATTTTCCATGTACAACACCTCTAAATGATGGTTATACAGTAACAATGATTGTTCCTATGCAAGGAACAGATATTATCACCATACCTCTGACCACCTGGGACCCCTGCAACTGCCTAGTGTGCCCAATGGAAGAGACAGGCACTGTCTCTGTCTGACCACCTACATGCAGTATTTGCTAAAGATATTTGCTATAGGTTCACTGTATAGACTTGACATTAACTTTGATCCGGACATTGCAGCAGGAGATCAGCTATAGGTTACAACCAGCTGCCTCTGTGGATGGAATTTGTGGGAAGTCACTTGATAACTGGACATACGGTTACATCCATTAGCAGGAAGGGCTCAAACACGAAGGACACAAAGCTTTAGATACTTTTAGAAGTTTTAGGATGAAAGCAAACAATGTTGTTTCTCCATAATTCTGTACCCGGTATCTCAGTATCTTTACTTTAATATCATCTTATTGACAAGATTAACGAACATTTATCTTGCTTGTGTCAATTTTTTATTAATTTGTTCAGGATGGTCCATTCAATTTAATAATAGTAATAGTTATATAACCAGTATAATTCATAATGTCCAGTTCTGAATCTTTCACTGAGGTAATGATAGATCAAAAGTAGGGATTTCTAAAGCGTTTGGAAGAAAAATTGAGCAAATATAAAAATGTAAAGAGTTGACTTCTGGACTTATATTAGAGAAGAATCATGATAAGTAAATACCTCAGGCAATGAGCATTGATGGTAAGACAGAGCATCCTCCAATTAATGCATGAGACCCAACCAATAAATACTTGATTCAATATATAGATTATTTCAATAAATTAATAACAATAATTTTATCATGCAAAATCAGAGAAGAATCTCAAGAAAATTATTAAGGAAGTGGAATAGTTTATACAAATTCAAGTCACATTATAATCATCATCAGTTAATGTGCAGAATGTACAGTAGCTAGATAGGCTGAGGGTGACTCAATAATATCCTGGTAGATTGTCAAAGGTACCTGGAGAAATGACGCTGCACTGCATCCCACAAGAGGAATCAGGAGGCCAGGGTAGTTCTTGGAAGTTTTGGTCATGCTCTTCCAACCATAGTCAGAACTAATGTATTGTCTTGATGTAAGATCCCATTCTTTACAGGGAAGACAATCAGCATGTATAGGTGTGTGTGATCTGCAAGGATGGGTTCATACCCAAATTAGCTGAGACTGCCTTCCACAAGAAGGGATCCTAAAGAATGTCACAAAACATTACCCAAGCCATAACATTTTCACCATTAACTTGTGTTCTTCCAGCAACAGTTGCAGGGTGTTTGTTTCTCACGTAACACACCAAAGTCTATCTAGTCAATGAAGCAGAAAATGTGGGACTCATGAGAGAAGACAACCATTTGCCAATGAGCATAGGCCCAGTTCTGATACTATCTTGAAAATTAAAGCCTATACTACCAATGTAGCTTCACTGGCAAAGGTGTGGTGATCATCCATCTACTTCAGATTCCCATATGCAGTAGACTTTGCTGAACTGTTGTTTCAGACACTTGTATTTCTTTTTATTTCTAGCCATTAAAGTTACATATTTTTTAAGAAAATTTGAGCTTAAGCCTATAAAGGAAGTTTGAGTATTTCTATCCTAATATTTTAAGATAGACTGCCTACCTCAAAATACATCTGCTCTAGTACATTTAAAAGTTTATACAAGGGATTTCTTTTCTAGCTCAGCTGTGCTTAAATAGAAAACAAAATGATACAAATATATACTATTTCTTCTTCTCTGTCCTTCTGTTATACTTGCTACTATTGTCAGTAGAAAAAGCTGGAAAAGTTGAAAAATTGCTGAAAGAAAAATGTATTATGTATTTCAGCATTCAGCATATGTTAAAATGCCATTTAAAATCTGACGGCATTTTAACATCATTGGACCATAGATTTTGGCGCAGATTTGTTCTACAAACTGCGGTCGGTTTATGGATTTGCTGTCGGCCCCGCACATTTAATTTACGGGAATCCAATAGCAATCCTGCGGAAGATCCTGCAGGTTTGAAAACCTGCAAGAATCCCTTGAATTTTTAAACCGACTGGAAAAAAATCTGTGCTGTGTAGACTACTGCATGGATTTTTCATTGCGGTCTACACAGCGCTGGGCAATGGCGGATTTTCAGCAGGTTCTAAATAATGAATCAGCCATAAATCCAACAAGAAACCCGGACTGTGTAGACATAGCCTTACTAGTTTGCACTTTTGTTTAACCTCTTTCTTTTGAATGGGATGCAATAAAAATATACCTTACAAAGCCAAATCATTGTAACGATTCCTGTATGCTGTCATAAATGACAAAAGAAAGTAGTTTACAGTGAGTTAGTGACAACATCATGAACACTTTTGTCAATTGCCAACATTAGCTCACAAACTTTATTTGGACAAGAGAAGAGTTTTCGCTCATTTGGACAGGGAGCTAGAGAAGTATTGAATAGTAGAATCTAAAGTATAAAGCATTTTCCAAAACACAGGAAAACATTTGTTTTTCTGTAGAATTTCTAAAATAACTAGGAGATGGAACTGCTAGCAGAAGTGTTCACAAGTTTAACACTGATTGGTTTCAAATATATTAATAATATTAATAATAAGTTGGGTACAAACAAAATTTTTATCTTAAGAAATCGAGGGTTACATGTATGAAAACTGTCTAGGTCTACGACTTTCTTTGTTGCCCGTAGCAGACAATTAGAGCTCCCCCTTCATTTTTTCACAGCAGTATATGAAATGAAAGGGAAGCTCTGATTGGTTTCTATGGGCAACAAATAAAGTCTTAAGCATAGGCAGTTGTCATACATTTCCCTCCTAGTGTAATTCAATGCAAGCAATTTACCAAATGTGAATAAATGATGTAGTGTAAACCATTACAACTTGATTGCAGTGTAGTCCCAAAATCAGCGACTATTATGCTTTGCTGCATGGTGCAACATTGAGATTTCTTTTAAGCTGAACTGGACTTTTTCATGTTTCATATATGCAAAGCAACTTAGAAGATACCTCTATTTATATTTTTCAGGCTGCTAGGATGTGTTTCAAGGAGTTTTCCAAGACTTGTAAAACCTTATCTACAACCTTTACTGTGCTAAAATAAAAGAAACCTGATACTCACCTCTCTTACTGCCAATGCTCGGAGCTCCAGAGTGTCCTACCGGTCTCCTATCAATGACATCATATTCATAGCTCACATGATGCTGCAACCAATCACTGGCCTGCATGTATGGTACATGATTACTAATGCGAGCATGTGACCAATGAGACCAGTGATTGGTTGCAGCATCACATGAGCTATGACTGTGACATGATTTTGGGACCCTTGAACTTTGCAGGTGCTGAAACAAAGGCAGCAGTAGAGGTGAGTACTGGTTAAAATGTCATTTTAGTGCAGTGGAGGCAGTTGTTAAAAGACTTGGAAACCCATTTTATATTTAGAACACTTAAAACAATTATTATACAAATACCATAAGTTCTCATTTCTAAGGAATACAGTCTAATGCTCTTAGGGTGACATCTATGAACTTGCATTCACCATTTCTTTGCCGTATACTGCCGTGTGAATAGGCGAAAGACCACACTTGGCACAATTTTTACCTGACAACACATTTTAATGCGTCAAAGTTTGGTGCAAAACTGCCATTCAAAGTTTGGCGTATGACACTCTATGAGCCAAAAATGTTTGGTGCAAAACACTTTCATTCAAATTGTCATATTATACACTCCTCTATATCTATATAGAACTGGTGTGTCTGCGCCAAGTTTCAAAGATTCATAGATGTCACCCTTTGCTTTTATATTCCTTATACTGAAGAGCAGGTACTAAGTTGGTTATTGCGTTTGTAAAAATAAAAAAAAATAAAATATATGTATGCAGTGTAGTAAACTTTAATATTAGCAGACTAAACTGCATCTTGTTGGTAAATTATTAATAGCATTAAAAAATACATTTAGGAAATAGTGCATTGTAGCACAGTATAAACATGAGCGATCTAAACACCTCAAGTTTTGAGAGCCAAAAACTCAAATTGAACAAAATCAATTGTCTGCCCTGTAAACAAAGTCACAAGAGACACCTGTCTTATATTTAAACTGAGCATATTAACAACTGACAAGAACAAATGCTGAAAATACAAAGTACAATAGAGGTGGATAACAAAAACCTCATTTCTCCTACTTAATGGTCCCCTCACTCAACTCCAGTCCTGAAAAAGGGGCATAATGTACGTCTTAAAAAAAGCCATCTCTGTGTGACATCATCCCGCCACCTACCGTGCACGTACTCAGTATTCAATCAACAGCGTGAGGATCCCTGTGGTCTAGTTAAGCACAAATGTTAAGTGATTGGCTAGACCACAGAGGATGACTCCTCACTAAGGGGAGAGACAACGCGGAGAGCCACAGCATGGGGAGATAGCAGTACGGGAGAAGACAGAATGGGAGGATGATAACACGGGGTGATCATAGCACAGGGTGATGATAGCACAGGGAGATCGCAGCACAGGGACATCACAGAATGGTGAAAGACAGAATAGGGAGAGACAGCATGGGGAGCCACAGTATGAGGAGATAACAGCACAGGGGGCACAGTATGAGGCGATAACAGCACAGGGAGCCACAGTATGGTGAGATTACAGCACGGGGAGAGAAAGCATGAGGAGATGAAAGTGCGGGGAAATGACAGTACAGGGAGATAACAGTACGGGGAGCCATA
Organism: Phyllomedusa bahiana; assembly: GCA_025379985.1. Taxonomy (NCBI): domain Eukaryota; kingdom Metazoa; phylum Chordata; class Amphibia; order Anura; family Hylidae; genus Phyllomedusa; species Phyllomedusa bahiana. Next base: position 56,587 of record JAODAL010011929.1, read on the forward strand.
GTACAGGGAGAGGACAGCTTGGAGAGATGACAGTATGGAAAAATGACAGTATGGGGAACCACAGTACAGGGAAATTACAGTACAGGGAGAGACAGCATGGGGAGCAACATTATGGGAGAATGTGATGGATGCAGGGAGGGAGTACATATGTGTGGCAATGCGTGTCCCTGAGCCCAGTCATCACAGAGAGAAAATTCAACTGAGCAAGCTCGACCAGGCAAGAAGAAGAGAAAGTGCTGGTCAGAGCCACTGAGAATGAACAATACATGAAATAGAAAGGAGGCAGGAGTTCTAATATGGCACATATTTTGTGATCACTTATAATTAAACTTACCTATCTGCTTCCACATCAAGTTAATATCATGGCAAAACAACTTTAAAAAAAGTAGCATTAGACTCAGCACCTAAATTGCAGACCTTGTCTGTTTTATAATCAGTTTTCAAGTCTATAACTGTAAATTTGCTACCATGTAGGTATAAGACATCCTTAGATTTAATATATATGTATTTATACAATGGTGAATACATTTTGCATACATGGATGCTAGTGTATGCAATTCATGTATTTATATTGCTGTACAGTCCTGCATGTGTATACTGTATTGTGGAAACCAAATTTAAAGTGCAAATTAGACCTTTTAGGTCTTTTTGCATTTGTGATCTTAAAATTAAGGCCCATTACGTCTTAATCCTCAAGAAGCAATCAAATTGATCTGTGGAATAGTGAATTTGACATTATAGTACCAATTAGCTGAAATGCATTTTTTTTTACAACGCCAGTACATTTTATTAAAAAATGTATTGTGTAGGTAATAAGGGGACTGTCAACCTGTGATGATTCTTGATGCCGCTTTTTCCTCCTTAAAATCCTAATGTTCTAATTTTGAAATTGTGTTTGTCACACTGCATTACTTTAACAAACTTTGTTTACCTGCTAGCTGTTGGTATTCTCCTACATGGTCAAGTATTTATAATTATAGCAACGAAGAAGGGTGCTTGCGCTGCAAATTCACTTGAAAAGATATATTCCAAGAAGTCAACAAGGCAGCTTATCTTAAACCGTTAACTCGATCCTAGGTTCAGAACTGCTCACGTGCTCATTTCTCAGCAATAAGTGAAAACATCATTTCACAACAATTAGCCTTTCTGAATGCCTAAGGTTTTCTGAGATCATCTCTCTAATTTTAAACTCTGGCATTCCAGTTCATAGCACACAGAACTGCAGAGGCTTAGCTGACAAACAGTTTTGCAAGTTTACTATGTAAAATCCAATTAATCAGCCAAAACACTTTGACATTGGTTGCAACATGACACTTTACATGACCTTAAGCATTTCCTTGGACAAACAGAAAAGCTCCTGGAAATATATCAGAATATATTGTAATTATATTGTTACTATTAAGCCTTAGTCAATATTTTGACAGTTATTTTACTGCTCAAGGAAAAATAGAAATTATTAGTGTATGTAAGCTTATGTATTCAATTGGATATATAAAAATATATTAAGTTTGGAAAGCAATATGGTATTAGATTTTATATTTAGATTTTATTTTACTTTACTGAATGTTTAATAGCAAACTAATTAGAAATGTCTTACCTATAGTGACAACCTTAGCTTTGCACTTTGAAGAGTATACTCATAACAGTCATCACCCTCGTTTTCCTGTGAAAAGTGCTTCATAAGCAATTTTAAATGATGTTTATTATCTTGATCTCTCTCAGTACTGATGCATAATCACCTTGCATAAAATTTATTTTGTCCATAGAGTCTAGTGGTAGAGGTAATTAATTGATGTTCCCACCAGATGTTAGGCAATTCCAAGAATAAAATGCGTCGTGTATCCTGAGACCTTTTAAATGAAAACTATGGCATTGTGACATGGGGCAAATTTGAATAAAATTGTCAACAGCTACTAATCGGTAATAGTGATTTCCCAATGTAACAATTAACATATAAGACTTCCTTTACCTGTAATTTTATAATATATTAATAAAATATTTTATATATATATATATATATATATATATATATATATATATATATATATATATATATATATATATACTATATTAGTTTAAAAAAGAAGTACAGATAATTTCTGACCAGTAACATGCAAATAAAACTGCCTGTGTATGTCGTGAATTTGAAGAATATAGGTTGCTTTCAATGTTCCCTATATTTTGCTTATGGATAGTTCCCTGAAATAATCTTTAAAATGGTTATTACAAAGCTTCTCTTACTCCCCATGAAACTAAATTAATGTTAATTTAGTTTATAAACATACCCATTCAAAATGAATATAAGTTTTCAATATACATTTCACAACTGAGGTTTGAAATGTTGCTTTGAAAATACTGATGCTTGAGGGACACTATAATTTTTTAAAAAACATTAAAATTAAAAAACAAACCCCCAAAAAAAAACCCTTTATAAACTTGCTAATTTCCAAAGCAAAAAAATAACCCAAATAATTGGTTAAAAGGGCTTTTATTTGTCAGGGGCCATTAAAAAGGGCCCCAATCTGATAAGTCTACACTACACCAGAAAAGCATAGACAAATGTGATGCAAATAACAGATTTATAAGGATTATCCAACTGGTATTTGCTGTTTTGAGGCCGTGTACACGCAGGGGAACAGCTTTTCTCTGTGGTTTGTGGAGAAAAGCCTGTCCCCCTTCGCATTGAAATGTTCATGTTCCGCCCAAAAACCGGGCGGAAGAATGATCATCTTCAATCTTTTTCGGACAGACATCGGTCTAAAAAAAATGTCCAGTGGAAAATACTTGCAGTGTACTTGCTGCTCGGATGTTTCATAGAGGGCCGTGGAAAAGTCTGACAGCCCATTTGCAGACGGCTTTCAAACGCGAACACCATCGGCCAAAGCAGCTGAAAAACAGGTCATGGGGACATGCCCTAAAGACTTCAAAAACAGCCACAAAAAAGCACAATAAAGCACTTTGGTTTTGCCACTTATAGTACACTGAATGGCCGCCTTATCAGAGAAACCCATAAAATAGAACATGGACCTTAGTCCAGCAATTCATGGTTCCATAGATTCCACTAGATGTTCAGAGTTAACTGTGATATCACAGCTTTCTGTAGTGTCTGTTCTTGGATTACACACAAAACCATTGTAAAGCATTGAAAAAGTTGAGATAACTTTCTATACCATGATATCTGTGAAGTGAATCATTGTTACATCTGTACCATGTATCGTTCACAATATTGGTGTCTCCTTATGAGGCAGAAGGACTTTTAGGCCCCTCAGGCTGCAGGGCTCAGTAGTGACTGCGACCTCTGCACCCCCTATACCTATGCCTAGACCCCTGCAATCCGGATAGCTTTTCATAGTTTCCACAAAATTTAAGGAAATACTGATATGCACTAAGCAGCCTTTTCTACCTTAACAAAGCCTCAATAGACATTTGTTTTGTATTTCTACTGAGCAAATTAATAACTAACAAGAGCAGCTACTAATGAAATAAACTATCATATGCATATGGCCTGTAAAACTACAATGGTAAGTTACTTTCAAATTGCATGCTGTATTTAGAAATTAATAATAACTTTTTCCTTTGCATCTTGAGGATTTTTAATGATGGCCAATAAAGTTGTAATTTTCTGCTGAAGTTGTCATTTTGCCATAAGGCACACAACCACCATGAAGGCTTGAACCTGATAAGTTACAATATTCAGATATACCCGACTATTGAAACTTTCATCTATAGGTATCAGAGGACTCAGGGTGTGCCCAAAAAAAGTTATGCATACCATTACACCACCTCCATCAGCTTGAACTGTTGACAAATGAAAGGAAGGGTGTCATGTCAAGGGAGGTGCAATGAGCCCTGACGGAACCCCAGCCCACTTCACCAACTGCCCTAATGGCAGCCCCCATCTGGGCAGCAGTCCCAACGCTGCTAGGTGCATGGCCTGTCATGGGAGAGAAAAGTCATACAGTCCAAGTCGGCAACAGAGCGGTAATCTCAGGCAACAAAACGGAAAATGGAAGGATAACCAGAAAACAAGCCAGAGGTCAGTACAGTATCAGGAACAAGTTACCAAATCAGGAGACAAGTTGAGGTCAAGAACAGGAGCCGAGGTCTGGTAACAAAGAAAGCACAATAAGGAATGAAGGGGAAACAAACAGGTAGAACCTTTCACAGGCAAAGGCAGGAAGGTCTGTGGAGGTTTAAATGGTGCGCCCTGACACTGCCCCAGCAGCCGATGGGTGTGGTCTCCAGGCCTCCTATTGGCCTGTGTGACACACCTTTTGTTCTGAGTGGTCACTCCTGAGCTCACCAGCAAAGTTTTTCTCAGGTGAATTAACCCCTGCAGAGCATTGTACCTTATAAGCACGGAACTGATCAGGTACGTGAGTCCTGACAAAGGGTTAATTGATTCATACGGCTTCCACCAAATTCTATCCGTTATACCAGCATGTTGCACCAAGTCTGGATCCATCTAACCAGGCAATGTTTTTCCACTATAGTCTAATTTTTGCACTTTGTTGTCCACTGAAGGCCAGGCCTGCAATGATGCTCAAACTAGTTGTCTGCTATCATAGTTCATTCAGAAAACGACTAGTTATATATTCAAACAAATTAGTTGGAGCACCAATATTTTAATTTTTGACTATCCTTCACCTCTTCATCAGAATGATTCTTGACATCTTCCATTGACCCCTTTCATCTCAACTTGTTTATGTCCACAGGATCCTGTTTTGATGGATGTTTTTCCCCAATCACAAGATGTTTGGTAAATTCATATCATTGTACTAGCATGTTTTTTTTTTTAAATACAGGAACTAGCTAGTCTAACAACTATGACCTCATTTGAAGTGACTCAGATCAATTTCCTTTCACATTCTAGAATGGATTTAAACTAAAACTGATCCATAGAAAAAATGTTCCTTCAATCTAAAAGTGCATTCCAGCATCACATATCTAATCTCCATACACAGGGCCTTCAATCGTGAGAGGGCAGAAGTCTCTGATAAAGTTGCCATTTCGTGTATATGTAGAGACCGCAGCATCTTCATGTACAGACATAACAGAAATGAAATGTTTGAGGATATTATATAACAAGATACAACAACTATCTTGTTTGTGTAAAATTACAGCTCAGCTCTATTTAAAGAGGACCTGTGGCCTTTCAAAAGTTTTAGTAAATGCTTTTGTTCCCTTTAAAATAACATGTCTGGAACAACTGCTCTTTTAACTCAGTGGTGGGCTAATTCTTTTTTCTATTCCTTCTAGAAATTTAACCATAAATCAGTCCCCTATGAAAAAGGAATGGCAACACCCAGCTGACAGATTTGGTGATACATTTCTAGAAGAAACAACAGAGGAACAGCACAACACAGTTATAAGAGACAATGCTTCAGAATTGTTATTTCACATGGAATACAAGTAGTGTTGAGCGATTTTTATCGACAAAGTTGAAATCGGCACGGATTTTATGTTGATCGGATTTTTTCGATCACGCGATAATTTAGGTTAAAATCTGCGCATAATCTATTAATATGCGCCATTTTCGGCGCTTCCTGTCATTTTGGCGGCCAGCAAATCAGCTTAGAGAATAGAGCAGGGTGAGTGTGTGTGCGCGTCATGACTGGAATGTGTTGGTTGCGATTGGCTGGAAAATCCATGACCTCGTTTTACATAGAACAGCCCTTCTGTTCAGCCTCAGTGTGTGTCAGCGTCTCATAGGAATAGGACGTGCGCTCTGCCTCTGTCCAAACAGCTCAGCAAACAGCTCAGCAAACAGCTCAACGAAATTGTTTTATTTGTTCACAGAGACAGCTATACTTTTAGCTGTGAACCTTAGAGCTTAGGTAGATTAGAGATTTGCAGATTTTAGGTATTTAGGCTGAGAATTTTAAAGGAGCATCTAGTCCTGTAAAGTCACGGGGGGAGCGGGAAGAGGGCCGCGGGCGAACACAGACAAGCTCTTTAAAGGATACAGGATATTGTGCACCCAGACTTAGTGTAGACATTGCATTGCAATAGCTTTTTATTGCCAGTTTTCTGTTGAAATATTATTTGGATGTTGGGCAACCTGAACTTTTTATTAGGGGTACAGATCTTTTCAAGTAACTGCAGGTCTATTTGTTAGGTGAAAACTCCCACTTTTATTATTCAGTATACATTTCAGATAGTTGTTTTTTTCACTTTTGGTCAGTCAAGCTATGTTGATAGAGGTACCTTGAACTTAAATTGCACCACAGGTGTATTGATAGGTGCCAAAAATACCTTTTATTATCCGTATACATTTCAGATACGTGTTTTTTTCACTTTGGCGCAGGCCAGCTTTGTTCATAGAGCCACCTTGCAGTTAAATTTTAATACAGCAATTTTGTAGTAAAAACAGGTGTATTGATAGGTGCCAAAAAATTTCCTTTTATTTCCGTATACATTTCAGTTTCGTGTTTTTTTCACTTTGGCGCAGGCCAGCTTTGTTGATAGAGCCACCTTGCAGTTAAATTTGAATCCAGCAATTTTGTAGTCACCACAGGGGTATTGATAGGTGCCAAAAATACCTTTTATTATCCGTATACATTTCAGATACGTGTTTTTTCACTTTGGCGCAGGCCAGCTTTGTTGATAGAGCCACCTTGCAGTTAAATTTGAATCCAGCAATTTTGTAGTCACCACAGGTGTATTGATAGGTGCCAAAATACCGTTTATTATCCGTATACATTTCAGATAGGTGTTTTTTTCACTTTTGGTCAGTCAAGCTTTGTTGACAGAGGTACCTTGCACTTAAATTTGAATCCTGCAATTTTGTAGTCACCACAGGTGTATTGATAGGTGCCAAAATACCTTTTATTATCCGTATACATTTCACATACGTGTTTTTTTCACTTTGGTGCAGCCCAGCTTTGTTGATAGGGCCACCTTGCAGTTAAATTTTAATACAGCAATTTTGTATTCACCACAGGTGTATTGATAGGTGCCAAAAATACCGTTTATATCTGTATTACTTTCAGATAGGTTTTTTTTTTTCACTTTTGTCAGTCACAAGCTTTGTTGATAGAGGACCTTACATTAAATTTGAATCCAGCAATTTTGTAGTCACCAACAGGTGTATTGATAGTGCCATAAATACCGTTTATTATCCGTATACATTTCCAGATGGGTGATTTTTTCACTTTTGGTCAGGTCAAGCTTTGTTTATAAGAGGTACATTGGCACTTAAATTGAATCCAGCAATTTTGTTTTAATTTTAGGGATTTGAGAATAGCTGTGATATTCGTCTTTTAAATAAGAGGACTTCCAAAGTCTTCCATCCTTCTCAATTTTTATCTTTCTGAACATGGAGCGGAAAATTCAGGTATGGTTAAGCGAGCAAAGAGGGGGGTTAGGACATGGAGGTACGAAGTACGAGAGAGGTGCTCTTCCAATTGCTGGCGACAACACGCATGGCAGCACTATCGTCGGTTGCAGGACATCAGGACTGTCATCGCTGGGTCAGGGCACTGTGGAATCTCTGTTAATGAACAGCGTCGCCATCTGTTTTCAGTGAGTTAATGCAACCTGTATCCAAATGTCATCACTCAGCTCATCAGCATCCGTCCAACATGAAGCGAAGGCCAGCCAATGTCAAAGTGTACCCACCACTGTGGATAATCCATTGTTTTTTTTATCAGAAGACTCTTTGATGACCAAAATTGCGGTTGGGTCAGGTGGCATTTCAAAGACCAGTGGCACCAAAGAGGATGGATTTTGTTGCTCTCTGACACTCAGTTTCTTATGCCATCAGAGGAGGAGAAGGAAGCCGGTCAATCGGCAAAAATCCCGGGCGTCGGCAACACCTTGCAGTGCCTCTTGCTTGTAGCCCGCAGCTCCTGATGCAGATAGTCAGGACGGACCAAGTCACCTGTGTTGATGATGAATGTGATGATGGACGAAAATTGCGGATCCATCGTGCGTCTTTTCCGCAGAATTTGCTTGCGAGCGCTTCATCACTGGACGAGGAGGGAAGACGATGGGTAGTGTCAATATGGGTCCCGACTCAAAAAGGGAGACGGGCCGGGTCGCACAAGTCCACTGAATGATTCCGCCGCACAGTCAGCGGAAACCCCGATCCTCGCTTTATCGCCGTTCAAAAGGTCCAGGGACCTCTAAAGCCTGGGGTTCTTTGAGCAAGCTTGACTTCACCAGCGATGTCATATGCCGCCCTTTGCCGTAAAAGCATAAGTAGAGGCAAGATCTTAGGTGTTAACCACACCCAAACATGTCTAGTCACATGCAGCGAATGCATTGAGTTGAATAGGAGGGAACAATTGGCCAAAAAAGGGCAAGACCGAAGCCGGGCTTCAAACCACTGTCACCCCTCTGTCTCCGCCTCCTCCTCCGCCACCACCAAGCGTTCCTCAGTGCCCATGTTCTCAGAAGTCATGCTTCAGGGATCAGCCTACGTTTCAGCCTCCACCGTCGCCCCGAGTACACCACCCACCTCCAGAAGGACCCATCTACCCACTTCTCTCCCGCCAGTTTGACGACCTGCACGCCCGTACAGCGGCCGTTAGCAGCCCAGCTTCTGTCTTTCAGGTTTGGGTGACAGAAGAAACTAACTTTAACCCAAACCAATCCCAAAGCCCAAAGCCTGAATGTCGGACGCATTGCAAGGCTTTGGCCTTGGAAAATGTTGCCTTTCGTCTGTGGACACAGATGGGTTCCGCCCACCGTCATGGCCTGCCTTTTTTTCCCCTAATACCAGATGCCGAGCAGGTATTTCTTTTGCCAAGGAAAGCCGTCCTGCCCTGGCCAGCCACGTGTCATCTAAAATTTCAAGCGCGTTTTCTGCATCTGTGTCGGAAAAGTCCATCTCACACAAGACACATGGACTAGTAAGCACGGCAAGGCCGCTATATCTCTGGGGAAGCTCACTGGTGAGCTGGCGTGGATGTTCTCGGGGATGGACGGTGGCTCTCAGGCTCGGCACGCTATTCAAAACTCCGCAGGCAGGGATGGTGCAGGGCCCTTTCCCCCAAGGTCCTCTGTTGGCATACGTGCCAGACAGAGTACACCAGGTCAAGTTGAAATTAATCCGCCTTGGAGACTGTCCACACACAGGTCAGTAGCAGTGGACGGCTCTCCGCAACGAGACCGTAGCGCTGGGCTGGGTGACAAGAACCTTGTGCAGGCAAGTGGTTGTGCGATACGGAGCGAAATCTGCTGGCGCCCTTTAAGATCGGTAGGCTGGAGCACATCCCTGCTGGCACATGTCAAGAACATTGTCGTCAGAATTTCTAAAGAGCTACCGGTCTGGACTGCCTGCTGAAGAAGGCTCGAGGTCTGAGTTCGCACTTCCGCCGTTCGCACCCTGCTTCGTCCCGCATTGCTGCGTTGCAGCGTCAGCTCGGCGTCCCCGTCAAAGTCTCATTGTTTGACGTGGCAACTCGCTGGTGGAATTCCACCCCCAAATTCTCCAGCGATTGTGGGAGCAGCCCAATGCCTTTACGCAGTACGAAGTGACACATGGCCTGTCAAGCAGGGAGCGGTTTTGCGGAACTCGGGGTGTTGAGCCAACAGAGGAGTGGAGGCAGGTGAACAGTGCTCTGACTTTTGAAGAAGCCACCAAAATGAGTCAGTGCGGACGATGACCTTGTCTGCATGAGCATTGTGTGATCTTTGTTCTGGAAATGATCGTTGGACACTTCTGAAACAAGGTCCGCCAGCGGACCGGAGAGGAGACCGGACACTGATGCTGACACGGTAGCCTTTCTCTCAGTCAAATCCACAACGGCCCGACATTTATCAATTTTATCGGTCTTCATTAGCCAGTGGTTCAGGGGTCCAGAGCTAGATGCAGGCGGCACCTCCAGCTCTCAAGGGTGAATAATCTGAGGCCAAGGTCAGGGCTGTTTGAAGCTGTGCCGGAGGAAGCGGAGAGGGAGAAGGAGGGTGGAGGTATTCATAGAACACCGTCGTCCCTTGGCCTTGGAAAGGAGGTTGGCGTGTATTTTGAGGAGATGAGGAAGATGAGTTTGCTAGTGCCCCTCAACCCAGAGGCTTGGGAAATCAAGGCTCCATCTCTCACATGAGTGCTTGGATGCTCCAATTTCCTCCAACATTGATCCTCGCATTTAAGGCCATCAATAAATGAACAAAGGTTTACTGGGTGGCCACCCTCCTGGATCCCCGGTACCAAAACAAAAACTCAGCCACTTTCCTTCCACCCCCAAATAGAGAGTAAAATGCAGGGAAATGGAGACCTTGCTGATGATCAACTGCAGGACATCTGTTGCGTCTGGCTTCATGTTATTCAAATGTCTCGGTGGAGACAACGCCAGCGGAGCGTGGACAAACAGTTAGAGTGCCATGTAAGCCGCAGCGTCAAAGCAGCGGCGCAGCAGGCAAGGTGGCCAGAAGCCTAATGGTGTGGACCTCTTGGCAATCTTTATTTAACACCTCACCAAACGCATGCAATGCAGGCCACAGATACAACACCCAGAGACAGCTTAAGATCATGGTGCACGACTATCATGATCTCAACACTGATGTTTTTGTATGTGTTCCGGACCCAATCGACTTTCTGGGTATCCAAATATGGAAGTATGGCCCGAGCTGGCTCGCCCGGCCATTGAAGGTGTTGTACCTGACCAGCAGCCAGCGGTCATATCTGAGCGGACCTTCAGCATCAGCCGGAGGAGTCATTACAGACCAAACGCATCCGGCTTTCCACAGTAATGTGGATGTTTGACTGTTCATCAAGTTGAATAATGCATTGATCTCTGATGGGATGCTTGTGGCCCCCAATTGCCGAGGTCACGAATTAGTTGCTGGTCTAATTCACATTCCTCTCCAAAACAGAATCATGGTCTCTTGAAAACTTTATTTTTAAAATGATCATTTCGTATTCAATTTTTATTCTCAATTCCAACTGTTCATGTTGCTGGTTTTGCTGTGAGGCGACTAAAAGGCACCAAGGTTGCATGACAAAAGCATATTCACTGTGCTCACGTCATCTTTGGAATTTTTCACATTGTCGATGGTGTTGGGGTCATGTTGACTCACAATTTTTAACAGTGGCTGAGAAGTCATATTTATAATTTTTTGGTGAGTCATGTTGCTGTGAGATACAGCAATAATCATGGTCCTTTGGAACAGAAATGTGCTCTAGTGTGGCATTTCTCCTTCACATATTTTTAACAGTGGCTGAGAAAATCATTTTATAATTTTTTGGTCATGGCTGCTTTGAAATGCAGCAATACTACAGGTCCTATTCTAAAAAAAATGTTGTTTCTATAGACATTTGTTCTTCACAATTGTTCCAAAAGTGTGCTCTGGGTAATGATTTGAATTTTTGGGGTGATTTTGCTGTGACATGCGGTATACTACAGGTCCTATTCTAAAAAATGTTGTTTCTAACAGGACATTTGTTCTTCACAATTGTCCAAAAATGGCTCAAGGGTCATGCTTTGAATTTTTGGAGGCATTTTGCTGTGATCATGCAGCTATACTACAGGTCCTATTCTAAAAGTGTTGTTTCTAACAGACATTTGTTCTTCACAATATGGTCAAGAGTGGCTCCTAAGGTGTTGGTGCTTGTCAGGAAACAAAGAATAGGTTGCTAGGGGACTCTGTTAATGGACAACATATTCAAAATGATCTGTTTTGCAAGATCTTTAACATAGTTCCAATCCCTTTATTGAGACAACCATTTAATGCAATTATAAAAGAGAAACAAAGACAAGGTGGGGATTCCATGCGATTTTAAAAATGTTTTTTCTAGAATTAAAGTAGCTAAAAACCTTGCATGTACAAAATAGCTGTTAAAAAAATTCCTCTGATATTGTACAAGGGAGGTACAGGAAAACTTGACCAGATGTAGGTTATTCAGAGACATGGAGTATGGAGCACGGACAGAGAACAAAGTACAGAGACAATTTCCTCCAGCACGTGAGTAAAAGAGAAAATGAATGCAAGATAAAGGGCACTGGGGTGTAACAGGACGTTAACACCAGTATTTCAAGTGAGCTCAATTGGTCCACCACTCTTACGGGAGGGGCAAGCGCTACCAGGTATTGTCATGTGTAACTTGAGGAAGGCTGGAGTTCTCACACTTCCGCTTCCGCACTCTGCTTCAGCAAGGGGACAGTTTTTGTTGCTGCGTCATCAGGGGGCATTTTAACCGGAGTTAATAGATGACGGATGCCAGCTGGGGCTATCACCGCACCCCACTGTTACTCGGCCCTGGGTCATTGCTGTGGCCCAGGACGGTATACGTCAATGTCCAGTTCAACTAATATGGTGGTTGAAAGACTCCTTTTTCGGCACCTTTTTTAAATCTGGGGGTTATGCAGGTTCTGGGGCTCATGTGTGGCCCAGGACAGGTTATAGTCAATTGTCCAGTGAAACTAAAAAATGGTGGTTTTGAAAGACTCCTTTTTACGGCCACTTTTTAAAATCTGGGGGTTATGCAGGGTTTGGGGCTTCATGCTGTGCCCGGACAGGTTTAGTTCAGATGTATAGTTCAACTAAATGGTGGTGATAGACTCCTTTTTTACCGTCACTTTTTAAAATGTAGGGGTCATGCAGGTTTGGGGCTCATGCTGTGGCCCAGGACAGGTATAGTCAATGTCCAGTGAACTAAAATGAGTGGTTTGAAAAGACTCCTTTTTCCGGCACTTTTTAAAGTGTGGGGGTCATGCAGGTTTGGGGCTTAGGCTGTGGCCTAAAGTCTGTATAGTCAATGACCAGTGAAACTAAAATGGGTGGTTGAAAGAATCCTTTTTCGGCACTTTCTAAATCTGGGGGTCAGCAGGTTTTGGGGCCTGTCATGCTAGTTCCAGGACAGGGAATATTCAAGGTCAGTTCCATAGTAAGCTGATGGTTCATTCAAATCTTACTGCCTTCTGGCACTTTTTAATTTGTGGGTTGATGCAGGTTTTTAAGGGTCTTGCTGTGTACAACGGACAGGGATAGTGATTGGTGTGTGTTGGGTTTTTTTTTTCTGTGGCTTTTATTAACCTAAGTGTGTTGCCTAAGATGTAGCACGTATCATTTGACTAGTTGTGGATGTTAATTCCAGCTTCTCCAGCCCTGTTTGGGTTGTAAGATTGAAGGTGTTGTTGCTCTTACATAGACTTTAATGGGTCATCGTATAATCGATGCTCACTATTGAAAACCTTATCGCTGGTGGGCCGGAACTACTTTCGACTATCGCCCGATGTCGATAGCCAACGTAATCGCTCAACACTATTCACGATTCTTTAGAACCCGAGCTGAACCGAACATCTTACTGTTCGTTCAAATAAATGTTTGAGTTCAACATGGCGTTCGACATGCTATTTTATTAGTTTTCATGTCCGAAAATTGGCGTCGCCATAACAGTTTTTAGGCGCATTAATCAGTTAACGTAGCACCGAAAGTACAATATCCTCTCATAAATTATGGCGTAGATTTACTTGAATAGTAACAACAAGTTGCACCTAAAAAGGCGCCATTGCTGCCATCGGTAAGGCGCATTTAATATATCATTCTAGTTATGTAATGCGCCTCAACTAGGCGCATTGTGTTATGGTAAGCGCCTCAGTGCTATCATTTTAAACCCCTAAGAAGCCACTAGTGCGAAACGCGGGGGGAATCCTTGGCTATACCATTTGGGGTATTGATATCTTTTCATGTTTGTTTTTTGATTATTGATCCCATCTATCACGTTCAGGCTAATATTAGTTGATTGGTTGACATTATAATATAAAATTATTTATGTATTTATTGGGAGTTATTATTTAGTGGAGATTTATTTATTGCACTTGCACTTTAAAATTTTTGGGTCCCTTATTTATGTATTTGAATTATGCATACAACTTTTATTGCACTTTTTGCACTTTGTATATTTTTACCTGTTGTGTATCTTTAGATGATTTTTTAAATATGTTTTATAAATTAAAATCCCCGGGGTATATTCTTTTCCCATTATTGTAGTGTTGTGGTGTTTGAATTTTATTATTATATCAATAAAATATATTATTTTATTTATGTATTTTTCTTCTGATTGTGATTCTTATTCGAACTTTTTTCTGTTCGCTTATCACTACTCTGGACTTACTCTAAAACACTGGGGGTTAAAAAGGGGTGGTTAAACCGCCTGAATAAACTACCCTTTATTAAGATGGGGCAGAAAACTCCCACAAAATGCACAAAAGTGTTAGATTAGTTTTAGACGGCTTTTTTTTTTACATGCAACTACATTTTTTTGATACAAATTTTAAGCCAAAAAGTGGGGATAATTTAGAAAAAGGAAAGTTCTTTCTTTCTTTTTTCTTTTTTACTGAACCACTCTGCTTTTTCCAAAAGCTGAGTAAAAAACTGCCACAAAAACTGCAGCGCTTTTCCCAAAAATGTTGTTTGTAAAACTACTCTGAGGGTGGTTTCACACACAGCTTTCCTGAAAAAATGCCACTGCAATCTTTTTTAGCTAAATCTTTGAATATATTTCTTGTAAATCCAAAGATACAGTAGGAAGGACTTATACTTAGACTTAGAGGAAGGACTTATACTTCTTCTTTCTGATGGCTTCACTCCTGGCTTTGGCTCAAAACTGTTGTGGCACTTTGACAATAAAGGCTAAGTGAAACCACCTGTATGGATTGTTTATATAACTGAAAATACATTAAAACATTAAGCTTGCACTTAGGTGGAAATGCTCTTTATAGAGTTTTATGGTATCTACAAATAGCACAATCTAAATTACTTTGCATTATTTTTTATTTTTTCCTAACTAAAAACCTTACTTTTCTAAAGCCGAGAAAAAATATAAAAATTTTTCCCTTTTTAAATCAATCATTGTTCGAAAAAAGCTCTTATAGAGGTTGCTAACTAAAATAGACTGCTTGCCAAAAAGCTACCTGGAGTATATCTATAGCAACCATGCACTTTGGGCATTTCACCTGAAGCTAAAAACAGTTTATACTTGGAAACTAAATTCAGAATGACCTTGTGCATTCTCAAAAAGGCTGCCAGCTGCGGTCAGTGAAGTGTATTGTGATAAACAGTGTTGCTGATATCTATTAGATTTAGGCGTGAAACAAAACTATGACGGCGATATTAAAGAATAACCCAAAAGGGTTTTGACATTCAGTTAAACCCAAATTCACTTTTTTTATATAACAAATTCAAATTTCCAATTCTAATATCAGTGCTCAATATTTCAGTAATAACCCTGAAAACATAGAACATGAAGATATATTAAGTCTTATGGCCATGTATATGAAAACTGTCTAGGTCTAAAACTCACTTTGTTGCCCATAGCAACCAATCAGAGGCCTCTTTCATTTCATATAGTGACGGGAAAAAAATGAAGGGAGCTCTGTTTGGGTGATTTCAACAAACGATTTTAGCCTAGAATTTTTTTATACAGTGGGCCCTTAGAGCAGGTGCTAGAACAGATACTGTTTATATTTCTATTAATCATTTTAAAAACATCTAGAGTATCTAGTATCTAGAGTAATCACTGTGTGCAAATTTTCATCAGTGACGGGCAGGGCGACCAAAAGGGGAAGCAGGGAACACAAAAACTTGTGGGTGGAGGGATATCAGTTTTTTGTACTTTGTTTATACGGACACATTTCCTAATATGGGATAGCAATAAGACCTTCCTTGTACTTAGATGTAGCTTCTAAAACCTTGTATTCTGACTGATATACTAAATTTTTTATAAAATCGGGGGTTGCAAAATAAAAATAACCCAGTTTTTCCTGCACATCCTCTTTAAAACCCCTTTTTTCATAAATCTATTTAATTTTTCTTTTAAAAAACATTAAAAATTTTAAGGTGACTCATTATGGACTATTTGGTGATTGCGGGAGCTTAGACAATGAAAAGTAAGAGAGAGCAGGGGGAGGAGGGGAGAATGGTTTTAACCCGAGAAAACCCTAAAGAAGATAAAATCTTCTTTATTCCCCAACCAAAGAAAAAAACAACAATGTATTTTGAAAAAGCATAATAAACCTCCAAACCTGTTAAAATCTCCCAAATTTTTGAAAAACCCTTTTAGCATTTGTCTCTCCAGATTAGGGCACAAGGTACTGGAGACACCTCAGTTACTGAATATTTGAGCTTCCATTGCCAATCCTGATCACCCCACCATTCAAACTCCACCCCTAGAGCTACAACTCATTTTTTTTTTCTTTAAAAACAAAGGTTGTCTTCTTGGGATTATGGTTTTAAAGAGAATTTTACCTAAAATAAAAAAAAAATTGACTGAAGACTAGAGAAGTTGTCTAATGTAATTTTTTTTTTTAAATTCCATTCAGCTCATGTACTTTGATTTGTATAATTCTTCTACACAGGTACAAGAGGGGGGAAAAACCCATTAGAGAGAGTCATTACAATACACCCAATTGTCCACAAACCCTAAATGGCCTTTTTCCTCAGTTCATCTTTTCCAATAATACTCTACTAATTTCTTAAAGGACCATGAGTTTAAGATGAACAGTGCAAGACTTTCATATACAAAAGAGTTTTATATTGAGAACTACATTACACTATTATATTTATTATATATTTATGCATGCATCATAAAGATCATATAGAAAACAAGTTGAGAACTACTTACATATACTTCTTTAATTCAAAAATTAGTAAGAAGTCCCCGTATACATATTCTTATCCAATTAAACAGAACTTTTTATATAGAAGAACATACATTTTGCAAAAGCAATCAAAATGCATGCATATATCTTGAAGATTAAACATACCATTAAAGTTCACAGCCCGAATGTAACTTAGAAGGTCTTTTCCATCCACTGGCTTCATTCTTGGACAAAGACCCACATAACCAGGGCAAAAATCTCTGTGCATGTTATGAAGAGCATGAGCCATTGAATATACTGCATCAATCACAAACTGGACCTTTCCCTCTTGTTCGTAGTTGGAATCTCTTCCAATGCGTTCTAATCCTAAAATAAAATATTTAATAAATACTTAATTACAAATATTGCCAAACAAACATTGCACGTGATTTTATTCATGCATGGATGTTACAAGTTATTATATAGTTTATTTCTAAATCGTTAAAAACTCATGTTAAGATTCGACTTAATTCTTACATTTAATTGAAGATATAAAGGACATAAGCAGTCTGTTACAGGTCAGTTCTTTGAGTTTTAAAGAAAATGAAAGCATTAGGATTGGCATTGCTTGGTATGAGGTTATGCATCCCGATTCTATATTGATTAATCTGCGTGTATGACAAGGATCAGAAGGTTGAAAAAATGAGGTTGTAAAAAAAATAAAATAATAAAGGCAGCTATAGCTGCATATATTTAGGGGTATCTCAGAGTATAATATAGATACAATTACAATGAACTTAAGGTAATTACTGAAAATTGTCTAGTCAACATAACTAGCTAATTGCTTACACAAATAGATCTGTGGATCAATCAGAGGTCAGGGTAAAGTTCATATATTCTGCACGCCAATCATACTTCAATTGGTAATGTAGAGGCTATTTTACATTAATTTTATATACATAGTTTTCATGTAACCAGAAGCAATAGAAAGATTAATGTTAAAAAGGTTAATCTTAAAATTATGTTATTAATGGAAAAATAACTTTAACTACATGAGCATTTGCACTACTATTTTGTATTTTAGCATCTTCTTGTCAGATCATATACCTTGGGAAAGCTTAAAGCATGCATCCAGTGGAAAAAAATCTTACCTGTACTCATACATGCTATTTAAAGCTATACGCCCTCTTACTTTTTCCTATGATGGAGTATACTGTATGCCAAACCAACATGAAAATAACTTGGAAAACAGAGTAAAAGATCCCATTTTAAATAATTTTATAGATGTTAACTTTTTTATTTAAATAATGGACCATACGCCATAGTTTACAAAGGTAATAACAATATTTCATTTAAAGGCTTTGTCCAGGATTAGAAAACCAGAGCCGCTTTCTTTCAAAAATAGCACCACCTCTGTCACAGAATATGTCTGGTGTTGCAGCTCAGTTCCATTAAAGTGAATATGTCTGAGCTACAATACCAGAAACATTCTGTCATAGAGGTGATGATATTTGTGAATGAAAACAGCCATGTGTTTCTAATCCTGAACAGACCCTCTAATATATACGAAAATAAAAATCAAGATTTGTGCCGTCCTCATTTATTCAAAATGTTCAAATATTTATTCCACTGGTGGGTCCCAAGTTCCCCAGTCTGACACTAAGGGATTGTTATAGTTGTTGCTATTGTTTCTATTGGTATAACCATAATATCACTGCACCAACCAATATAAGTCAATACCATGATCTAAGCATTAACTATGCCACTGTTTGTGTTTTCACTTTTTACTTTTTTCATATTTATATAAATGTAAAATAGAGTTCCTCTTGTTCTAAGCAGTTGCTAATTCTGGCAGAACAAGAACCATAATTGATTTTTATTTTTTTTGTGATCACTGAAGCAAACCAGATTTGTAGACCTTTGCTTAGTATTTATCAGCTGACTGCTGCTATTTAAAGGTTATCTTCCATACCATTCACTTTTATTTTAGGATAATGTAAAGAAATAGACACTGTATTTTTTTATTTTATTTGGTCACAATATTTAAGCAAATTAACGAGAATTCACACTGTCTATCATTTTATAAATCTGTGTCTGCCATCTGCTAGATGATATTTTTTTTTTTGTTTTTTAAATTCAAAATAAGGGAGGTAATATCTTTACTATCATTTTATTCGTTTTAATGTAAAAGTATAGCAATATATGAATGTCTATTTCTTTCTATTTACTTGTCTTTTTTTCTGCTTTGCATGATTGATAAAGTATTAGCTTACTCTAATTGCATTCTAACAAAATATTGTTCTTGAGCTCTTATTAAGCTCTTCTCAATTTGTTTTCTAGCATTACAGGGGTATTCCAACATTAGCTCAAGAAACCTAAAGGAAAGCTACAGGGCCATTTCACCAAGAGCAATAGTACAACCCTAATTCAATATCCTTAAAATTTATAAATACCTTTTTGTCAAAACTATTGCTCTCTAGATGTTCCTTCTTAGCACAGCAACAGCTGGCTTGGTTTTAGCAGCAGGCCATATAGGTAGCATACTAGAGTTCCCATCATACATTGCCAGTACTTAATCCTTATTGGTATTCTCCCTCTGTATTCTCTTTGCTGAAAAGCAATCTTACATCCCTTACTTTGTTTTATTGAAAAAACAACTCACCCTCCTCGTGCAGGAAATGAGAATGCTTGACCAGTAAACTTCCCAAAATATGACATATAGGGACGTAACTAGAATTGAGATGGGTCCCACTATCTTATGGCAAGAAACTAAACAGCATAAGTAGCAATATTTAAAAGTATAAATTATACCGCCATAAGTCAGGGAACCCAAAATGTATTGGTGGAAGAAAAAAAAGCCCCCAAACCTAATTTTCCTAACAAAAAGGAAAAATGTTTTTTACCTGATTGGGAGCCCTCAACCTCTTTGCCCCGTAGCAGTCATTATTGCTGCTATTGCTATAGTTATGCTCATGATGACATAGCTACCGTTATGATAGAATGCAACAGTCTCACTCACTGAGCCCACTCCATACATAGCAGGTAATGAATTTATGGCTTCCATACTGTTGTTATTACACCCTGTAATGGGAGAGCCTTTAAAAAAAAATAAAATTCAAATTGTAAAAGTTCAAAATACTTCCCTTTTGCCATTTTAAAAATAAAAAAGTTAAACATGATTGGTAGTGCTGTTTCCATAAAAGTCTTATCTGGTATAAAAGGGATAAAAAAAGTCACTTCCATACCAAAATAGTGCATCCTCACTCAAGTCATGGGGAAAAAACAAAAAGTAATTGGGGCAAAAAAAGGCACAGCCGACAAATTTAAACAAAAAAAATTTTTTTTAAAACCACAAAATTTTGGTATTGCCAAAATCATATCAACCTGCAAAATATAGATAACACATCATTTATAAAGAATAAGGAACACTGTAAAATAAAAAGGTCTGCAAACATGGCATAAGTAAATTTTTTTTCACATTTTTGCCCCCAAAAATTTTTTTTTTTTTCCTGGGATATTATATGGTACGGAAACACCCATTGAAAGAAAAACTTTTTCCGGGAAAAAAACAAACTCCCCCCCCCCCCCCCCCCCAAAAAAAAAAAAAAGAAAAAATATGGGTTTTGGAAAAGGGAGGGAGGAAAAAAAAAAAACAAATCCAAAAATGGCTGCAACCTTTAGATGTTAAAAATGACAAAATATTACCAATAACACTGAGAACCCTCAAAAAAGAGCCCCCCGTAGGGGGCCAATGAAGAAAGCAAAAAAAAAAAACATGTTGGTGTAAAAATAAACCAATGTAAAAAAATACATAAAAGTAGTCATTCATAACAGAAAAATGATTTTAAATTCTTCCCTTTTTACTTGTAAAAAATAAAAATTAACATCTTTTTTATAAATGATTTTTAGGACTTTTAATTTTAAAATTAAAAATACAGTTAGATCCATAAAAAAACAAACAAACAAAAAACAATGAGGCAATTACATGTTTTTTTTTTCCCCCTTCCCTTTTAAAAATGTAAAGTTTTTATACCCCTAAATTTTCACAATGCAGTGTGAAAAATAGCTAAAAAGTTCATTTTTGCAGCCCCCTGCCAAATTTCGAACAAAATTTTGTTTTTTGGTTTGATCTTACATATTTTTATGATCAAAATTAAGTTATTTTTTGGATAAAAACAAAATTTTTCTTTTTACCTTGCGAACAATTTTGGGATACCCCAAACCTTATGGCCCTGGGTTTTAGTTTCGGGGATAAATTCAGGGCTGTCCCAAAGTCCAAAAGGGTTTAATTTTTTTACAGAAAATCCTAATTTATACAAACAAAAATTTTTGATAATAAAGTAAATATAGTTCAATAAACTCAGAAAAGAAAAAAGGAAAGCCAACAATGAAAAAAGTTACAAAAAATCCCGTCAAAATTTGGATGGCGAGCTTAATTTTAATTTCCGTTTATCAGATCATACTTTGATTAAATTGGTTTTGTTCATTTTTTGTGAAATCAAACCTCATTTGTGGGAAACAACAAAACCCCTTTTTTTTTTTTAAAAACAAAGGGCTTTCCTAAAATTGTATACATCATGAAATAGCAATAAAAAAAAAAAAAATGCTAACTGAAATTCTTTTATTAAAATTTTAAATATTTTGGGAACCCGGAAATTATTTGGGGTTGGGGGAAAAATCGAAAACATTTTTAACAAAAAATCCTTTCTAGCAAAACAATGGGAAAAAACTAAAATTTTCAGAAAAAGGGGGGTTTCCCTTTTTTCCCCAAATCTGGGGAAACAAAAAAAAAACTTAAAAAACTTTAAAAAAAAATTGCTGATTAATTTATTTGGAATAAAATTATACACATATTCCCCGTAAAAAATGTTTTTTACTTATTATTTTTTTTATTTTTTTCTTAGGTTATTAAGAAAAAATTCATTTAAAGTCTGGAAAGTAAACAATGAAATTTTTTGGGAAAAGGGGTCCAAAGAGGGAAAAAAGGATTTAAAAGTTTAAACATTTTAAATCTCTGAAAGGGTTTAAAATTCACCTAAAAAAAATGATTTTATAAAAAACCCGATGTTAGAGGAAAAATTTTTCTTCAGAAAATAAAAATCCCGAAATAAAAAACACAAAACAGAAATAAAAAGAAGCCATCTCAGATGGAATACAAAAGAATTGGGGAAAAAATGGCTTTTTTTTGGGGTAAATTGTTATATACATATAAAAGAGACCCTTTTTAAACCGGGGGCCCTTGCAAATTTTTTTCATACAGACATCTAAATAGTAACATAAAACCTATATGGGCAAGTTACAATGCAATTCTTATTGCCTTATCATTGCTTTGCTGATGGCAAATGATGACAAATATAACTGTTAAAGGGATTATAATATGACACGTAAACAGCTAACCCGGACTGAACCCTTTCTACTGGAGGAGGCATGGTGGAGTTGAGCGGCGTCTCGGATTGCAGGCAGACAACAAGAGGAACCAGCTTCCATCCAGAAAGGAGAATATTAAAAAATCCAGTCATTAATTTTAAAGCAAGGTTTCCAACTTACACTTTGATGGCATATCAATTGAACATGCCATCAAAGTCTGATATGGGACCTGCACCTATCTCGGTTGTGATCCCCCAAAAGTGTTGTCACCTATCAGACTTTGATGACATATCCTATTGATATGCCTTAAAATGCATGGTGGGAACACTTCTTAAAACATTTAGGTCCTCATCATGGATGAAAACTGTCTAGGTGTAAGACTTTCTTTGTTGCCTTTAGCAACAAATCAGTGTTTTCCTTTCATTTTCTCGATCATTATATGAAATGAAAAGGAAGCTCTGATTAGTTGCTATGGGCAACAAAAAAAGTCTTACACTTAGACAGTTTTCATACATGAGTCACTTAGAGCAGTGTGTTTGCTTTTTTTCTCTCGCAAGAAGGTTCTTCTCACGACCAATACAGATTTGCTAGCTCACATATATTACTCACAAAAAGTTAGGGATATTTGGCTTTTGGCTGAAGTCTCAGGATGAACATAACAATCTCTTAACTTAAGATTGCACATGTTCAGCTGTTCAATGTTTCAGTATTTTTTGCACAGCTTGCTGATCTCTAACAAGAACTTGTTTTAGCTATCTGCTAGTAAAAGTGCCACTATTTAAAATTTTTGTATTTGTTCAATATTGGGTTACGGTAGTATTGTAAAATATGTAAAATCTTACTAAATAGTGGGGAAGACAGGGATGGAGATGATTTCATTTCATTTTACTTATTGTCATATCAAAAGTGCCATAACTTTTTTTTATTTTTGTTTTCACAGAGCCATATGAGGTTTTTATTGGAAGATGGCAATACGCTTTTTATAGAAGCTAGATATGGGAACAATCGATTTTGGAAAAACTTTTTTTTTGGGGGGGAGGGGCAACAGTTTTGCTTCTAAAATTGTTAACTTTAACCCCAGGTAATCCATAACATAGAGTTTAATTTTTTCTCAATGGTGCCATAAGGTGCACTTTAAGGGATCTTCTGTTATATGAAAAGAAATACATTATCTGTAATTATCTTTTGCTATATGTAACAGACACTCACTTTAAAGTAAAGCTAGATTTGACTAAGATGGGATGTACACTAAAGACCATTTAAAAAACGGAATTTTGTGAAAGGAGAAATGAGAGCATCTGTTCTGATGACTGGCTAAAAAAGCTATTGAGAAGTTTGTAATTTGAGAAAATGTTGCACAAAAATATACAGTATGTGTCCATGTAATAAGTCTGTGTGAAAGTGAAATCAGTGGACAAATTCCTTCTCAATCACAGAATGAATGTTCCTTATTGTTCTAGTAATAGCAGGATTCCTATGTCCTTTGTGTTCAAAATGCTCAGCCAGTTTCAGCTGTTACCAGCACCTGAAAGAAGGCATTCTACAGTTTTTTGACTTTGGCAACAAGCAGATCATCTGAATTATTTTTCTTTTAATTCACAGAAGTTTGGTCATGAGTCATCAATCTATGTGTGCAATGTAATAATGTATAGATACATACATACAAAAGAATCTTCCAATACAATAAAGCACATAGTATATATACTAATTCTTTCAATTTGCATACTTACAGATATTTTCCCTGTGTGCAAGTGCTGCTGTTAGGAATATTGACACAAAAATGACAAGCCAACCCCACAGCTCTCATAACTCAAATTCACTCACACAACACATGTCCTAGAAAGCCATTAATTAGGCAGGAGACATTAACCGGCAACATGACAGAGAGGGACACCTAGCGGAGGTCGGCACACAAAGATTCTCATTTAAATTCGAAGTACCTGGTTTGGGGATAATACACATGGGGAGACGGGAAACAAAGGAGAGAGAACAGTCTGGCACTAATATTTCATAAGGATTTATGGGAGAGTCGTGTGTCACAGATCCACCCCAGTTTCATATTTTAAAATATGAAACTTCCCACACGTGTATCTGCAACTCCCTCGTTCGTGGGGTGCAGGAGAAAAAATAAACCCAAAACTGGCCTTAGAAACCTTGTAGGATGGGCAGATGTGGTCCCAGGCCATGGCTTAGGCCCATCCAGCTCTGATGGTCCCTCGGGCTCGCTCCGCCCGTGCCCACTGCTTATGGCCCTTTTTGGTTCCAGCCAGAAAACTGCATGATCCAAGAGGAGAGGGGCAGACCGCCCGGGGGCATAAAGTGGGGGAACGGGGGTGCGACGGGGGGTTTTGCCCCAGTATGTTATAAGCAAACCCCGGGTTTTTCCCAGGGGCATTTTTCTATTGGGAAGGGGTTATGCCAAGCGTACAGACGTCCCCGAACCAGCAGGGGCCACATTTTAACCCCCCGGGTAGGCCGACAAGGGTAACCTGAGTAAATTTGACACATTTGCTGCCCCTTTGTTTGTAACCATCCCTTTTTTCCCTCTGACCAAACTGTATTTACTGTCCCTATTTATAATTGTTTGCATGCGCTCTCCAAAGCAAAAATTAAAAACTATAAGCTTTAATCTGGGCTGGTTTTTTGTTGATCATTATTTTTCCCCCTGCCCTTTTTTTCGGTCTTCAATGTAAAGCTACCCCTAAGGCTGGTTAATGGCCTTGTTGTAAGTCGGTAACGGACCGGTCTTATAACCAACGAGGAAGGGGTCCCGTTTACTTTGGGTTAAAGAGCCCTTTTAAAAAGCGTGGGTTAAACAGGGCTCTCCCACGTTCAGGTTGTGGGGAGTGGGGGATTCTCTTGCCTTCCCCGGGGGCTTTTTTTGCCCTGTGGAAGAGGTTAACTGTGGGGAAAAAGTCCAGCTGACCTTGTGCACCACCAGGGAGACCACAATTTCATGATACACCCCAAGTCAGGCTGTCAACCCTTGAGTGGGCCCGGCGGGTTTTCCTGACAGCTGCTATAACAGAAGTTTTCATTTTTAACTCACTCACTTTTGGCTGTTAGGCATCCATTGATGTAATTTTTGTTTAGCAATAGTTTTTTACATTACTAACCTTTCTTAAATTCCATAGTTGTCTAATTATGTTATTTTGAATGCTTTGCAAAAAGACTGTACAGTTCTCTCCATATTCTAGGCTACTTTAATCTTTCCTTAACAGTTGAAATAAGCCCCAGTGAAGAGGGCTTGCACTCCAACTCGACTATTTTAAGTTTCCCATAAATTCATATCTGACCCATTAAAGAATCTAGGTGGCGCTGGAGTCCTAGCTATTTTTCCTAGAATTCATTTGAAAATGTTCAATGGATCACTGGATGGCCTAAATATCTCTATATACCTTTTTGTTGCATCTCTCCACAGAGAGACCTTACACCTTCAGAGTTACATTAAAAGGTTTTCAGCCAGCCAAAACTCTGCTCTGTAATGATGAGGGGCAAACAGCTGTCTACAGAATAGATACTCCAGTACAAAGGAGTTTCTGGCTTGACTTAAAATCAATATTAATGTTTCCAGGCTCTTTAATAATATGGCTGTGTTTTTAAATGACGCTGTGTTGAATAGATGGCAGTAGAGTCCTAACCCTTTTCCCTAGAGCTTATTTGAAAATGGTTCACTGAATGGCCCATAAGTCTTCATATACCTTTGTGTCTCCCCTAGGAGAAACCTTATCCATTTAGAGCTAAACATTTGAAGTAATGTTAACAGTAAAGCCATTTGTTGGAGTATTTTCCATTTGTGTTCCAAGTCATCAAAATTCAAAATATGTTTCCACCATTTGGATCTAAAAGGTTTATTTATTAACAATAACATGAAAAAGCTTATAGCACTCAATCATTTCATGTCTTTTTTTCTAGAATTTAGTAAACATAGCTTGAACACTATATAAGTTCAAGAGAAAAATGCACCTGAATATATGAAAGTGCTTGAAGATGAAGGGGCCTTGCATCTGTGTTTATTGTGCAATGGAACTTTGGCGCATTAGTAATTAGTAGGGATGAGCGACAAAGTTGAAATCGGCATGGTTTTTAGGTTGATCGGAAATTTCCGATCACGTGATAATTTAGGTGACAATCTGCACATAATCTATTACTATGGCGCCATTTTCGGCGTTTCCTGTCATTTTGGCCGCCAGCAATTCAGCTTAGAGCGTAGAGCAGGGTGAGCTGGGTGTGCAATGTCATGACTGTGATGTGTATGGTTGTCATTGGCTGGAAAAATCACATGACCTCGTTTTGCATAGAACAGCGCTTCCTGTTCAGCATCAGTGTTTCAGTGTTTCTCATTAGAGCAGGACGTGTGCTAGCTCTATCCTCAATACAGCTCAGCTAAGCTCAGAGACACAGTTCTCTTTATTCACACGGACAACTATGCTTTTAGCTGTGAACATTAGAACTAAGGTAGATTAGAGAATTTCAGCACTTAGATAGTTAGACAGAGACTTTTTAAAGAAGCATCTAGTGCTGTACAGCCGCGGGGGGAGGGCGGGGCAGGGGGGGGGTGGGGCGGGCAAACACAGACAGACAGGCAGGCAGGCTTTTGAAAGGAGAGTGTATATTGTGCAGCCCAGACTCTGCTTTGAACCTGCATTGAAATGGCTTTTTTTTAACCATTTTTGGCCCGCACACCTCGCACCTAAAGGTGAAATATACCTTTTATTTTGTGCAAAAAGCCCCCCTTTGTATTTACATCGGGATACAAAAATTTTTTCTAGAACTCTTGTGTTTTTTCTTGGTAAAAAACCCCCCTTTTTTATATCTTTTAAAACTTTTTAAATTTAAAGGTGTTTTTCATTTTGGCGCAGCCCATTTTTTTCAAAGACCCATCTTGTATTTATTTTGGGAAACAGAAAATTTGCTAGAATTGCAGGTGTATTTCTTTAGGTGCAAAACCACCTTTTATTAATCCTATACATTTTAAATTTTTTTTTTTTTTATTTTGGGCAAGCCTTTTTTTGTCAAAACCACTTGTATTTATTTTTAATACAAAATTTGCAGAAATTGCATGATTTAAGGTCAAAACCCCCCTTTTTTTTTCCCCTCTTTAAAAATTTTTAAATGGTTTTTTCACTTTTGGCCAGCCCATTTTTTTTTCAAAGACCCACCTTGTACTTATTTTAGTTTTTAAAATTTTCAAAGAAATTTTGCAGGTGATTTTCATAGGGCAAAACCCACCTTTTATTACTTAACATTTTAAATTTTTTTTTTTATTTTTTCCGCCCGTTTTTGATCAAAGACCCCCTTGTACTTATATGGGATAAAATTTTGCTAAAATTTGCGGTGTATTTCATAGGTCAAAACCCCACCTTTTTTTATCCATAAATTTTAAATAGGGTTTTTTTCACTTTGGCCACCCATTTTGTCAAAACCCCCTTGCTTATATTGGGGATAAAAATTTTTTCCCTAGTAATTCGGGTGATTTCTAGGCCAAACCCACCTTTTTTACCCTATAATTTTAAATGTTTTTCACTTTGGTTCCCCCAGTTTTTTTAAAAGCCACTTGTACTAAATTTTGGGATACAAAATTTTTGTTTTTTGGGTGTATTTCTTGGTCAAAAACCACCTTTTTAATCCGAAAAATTTTTAAATAGTGTTTCCCTTGGCGGCCCAGTTTTTTTCAAAACCCAAATTTGGACAATTTTGATAAAAATTTTTCTAGAATTTTCTGGTTTTTCATGTGAAAAAAACCATTTCTACCTTTAATTAAAAAGTGTTTCATTGGGCCCCCCCGTTTTTTAAAAATGCCTCTTTAAAAGGGGGGTGGGGTTAAACTTTTTTGGGTAATTTTTCTTGGGGAAAACCACCGTTTTTAAATCCCCAAAAAAAAAAAAGGGGGGGGGGGTCCCCAAAAGTTTTTCAATGCCAGATCCCGCCAAAAAGCGAAAGAAACAATTTTTCCCCCAACTGTTTCCCCTTTTGAAAGCCTCAAAAAACGCCCCAAACCTGAAAAATCGAAAAGAGGTGATTTTTTCTGCTCGACCCCAATCGCTGATCCATCAGAGAAAGGGAACCCGGTCAATCGGGGAAAAAATCCCGGCGGTTGGAACGCCTTCAGGCCCCCTTTCTTGTAGCCCCAGCTCCTGAATGCAGAATTCAGGACGACCAAGTCACCTGGTTAGATGATGAAGACATCGGACCAACGGGTCTTTTCCGCAGAATTTGCTTGCAGCGCTTCATCACTGGGGAAGGGGGGACGAAGGGGTAGTGTCATTACGGGGCCCGCCCAAAAAAGGGGGAGGTGGGCGCAGAAGTCCCTGATATGAAATTCCCCCAGCCACGGTCACGGAAACCCCGCTCCCGCTTTCACCGCGAAAAAGGGCCAGACCCCTCAAGCCTGGACCTTCTTCGAGCAAGCCCGATTTACCCACATTCTATGCCGCCTTTTTTTCCCTAAAAGCATCATAGAGGGGGAAAAATCTTTGGTGTTTAATCCCACCCAAAACTAGTCACATGCAGTAAGCAAAGATTTTAAAAAGGAGGGGAAAACCCTTTGGGAAAAAAGGCCACACCACCGGGCTTTTTCCCAACCCCTGTAACACCCTCTGTCTCCCCTTCTCCTCCCCCCACCCCCCAAGCGTTCCTCACTGCCCATGTCTCTCGAGTCAATAGGGATCACCTCCACTTCAGCCTCCACCGTCACCCCCATACCCCCAGCACCACCAAACCCATCCTACCCTTCTCCTTCACCAGTTTGACACCTCATGCCGTACCCTGGCCAGTCCCAGCACCGCCTTTTGTTTCCAGGTTTGGGACAGAAGAAACTTTTAAAACCCAAACCATCCCAAACCAAAAGCCGAATGCCTTTTTTGCCTTTGGGAAAAGTTGCTTTTCCCTCTGGGGACACAGATGGGTTTTTCCGCCACATTTATGGCCCTTATCTGCCCCCCAAAACCAAAGCCGAGCAGCATTTTTTTTTTCCAAAAGGGCCTCCCCCCCTGCCACCCCGGGGCATCTAAAAATTTCAAACCGTTTGTTTCTGAATCTGTCCGGAAAGTCCCTCTGACCACCGAAAAAAAGGAAAATAGTAAGCACGGCCCAAGGCCGCTATATCCTGGACGCTCACTGGGTTTAGCTGGTGGATGCTCTTGTGGGAACGGTGGCTCTCAGGGCCCACTTCCCCTTTCAAAAAGCAGGGGGGTGCAGGGGTTCTTTCCCCCAAGGCCCTGGGCATCACGGCCCAGAGAAACCCCGGGCCTGGTTGAAAAAATCTGTCTTAGACCGTCAAAACCCAGTCAGGGG
Organism: Phyllomedusa bahiana; assembly: GCA_025379985.1. Lineage (NCBI taxonomy): Eukaryota > Metazoa > Chordata > Amphibia > Anura > Hylidae > Phyllomedusa > Phyllomedusa bahiana. The sequence continues at coordinate 85,776 of JAODAL010011929.1, forward strand.
CTGTACGGGTCTTCGCAACGAGACCGCCTGGCTGGGGGGACAAGAACCTTTTTGCCAGGCAAGGGTGTGCGTAACGGTCAAACTGTGGGCCCCCCTTAAGATCGGTAGGGGGGCAAGTCATGAATAGGTTTGGCGATTGCGTTTTCCATCGCCATCGGGCAAATGGTCGAAGCCACCAAAAACGACAAGATATTCGATGGCCCGATGGAAATTATGATCGAAAAACCTTTAAAAGTCTAGGGGAAAGAGCAAAAAAACCCTTCATTCTTACACCCAAACAGGGCTGGAGAAGCGGAAAATAACACCCCAAAACAGTCAAAGGGATACTTCCCTAAAACTTAGGCAACAAAACTTGGGTATAAAAGCCAAGAAAAAAAATCACAGACCATTCACTACCCCTGCCTTTCACCACAGCTGACCCTTAAACCTGCATGAAACCCCGCCACAAATTAAAAAGTTTCCAGAAGGGATATATTTGAACCAACAATTTTTTCTTGGGAAAATTTGGGCATTGAATATTTTTTCCGCCGGGAAACCCGCATGAGCCCCAAACCTTCATTTACCCCCAAATTTAAAAAAATGGGCCCGGAAAAAAAGGGGTTTTTTTTTTTCCAAAACCCCCTTTTAAATTTTACCGGACATTGACCATACCCTTTCCTGGGCCCCAGCATACCCCAAAAACCCGCATTCCCCCCCCGATTAAAAAAAAAAAAGGCCCGGAAAAAAAGGAGTCCCTTCAACCACCATTTTTGTTTCAAATGGCCCTTTACCATACCTGCCCCCCGGGGCCCCAGCATGAGCCCCCGTAACCCCCGCCCCCCCCCCGGCCCCCCAGAATTTTAAAAAATGCCAAAAAAAAAGGGGCCCCCCAAAACCACCCTTTTTTTGGGTTTTACGGGCATTGGGCTATACCTTTCCCCGGGCCACAGCTTTAAAACCCCCAAAACCCGGGAAGACCCCAAAAAAAAAGTGGCCCAAAAAAAGGATCTTTTAAAACCCAACCCTTTTAAGTTTTACTGGACAATTTACTATACCGTCCTGGGCCACAGTGAGCCCCAAACACAAGACCCAATTTTAAAAATTTCCCGGGAAAAAAGGGTCCTTTTTTTAACCACCATTTTAAAATTTTTCAAATTTGACATTGACCCTTTCCTGGGCCTGGGGCCAAAACATGAGCCCCCCCAAACCCCCGCATGACCCCAGATTAAAAAGTGGGGGGGTTGGGGGGGGGGGGGGGGGGGGGGGGGGGGGGGAAAAAAGGAAATCTTTTAACCAAAACCAAAATTTAGTTTCACTGGGCATTGACAAAAACCCCGTTCCCCCGGGCCCCCGCATGAGCCCCAAAACCTTTCAATGGGAAACCCCAAAAATTAAAAAAATGCCGGGAAAAAGGGGTCTTTCAAACCCAACCCTTTTTTGGGTTTTACTGGAATTGACAAAACCTGCCTGGGGGGAAAAAGCAGAGCGCCAAACCTGCAAAGACCCCCGATTAAAAAGTTCCGGAAAAAGGGGGTCTTTTAAAACCCCCAAATTTTTTTTCACTGGGCATTGACCATACCTGCCTGGACCGCAGTAGACCATTTAAAACCTTTTCCCGACCCCCAAATTAAAAAAGTGCCCGGGGAAAAAGGGGGTCTTTTTAACCACCATTTTATTTCACTGGACATTGACTATACCTGTCCCCGGGGCCCCAAAACAAGAGCCCCAAACCCCGCATGACCCCCGGGTTAAAAAGCAGAAAAAAAAGGGGTTTTTTCCCCAAACCCCATTTTAGTTTTAATGGGGCAAAAAACTGTCCCGTCCTGGGGAGCGCTTGCCCCCCCGGTAAAAGGGGTTTTGGGCCAATTGACCCTTTACTTGGAAAAACTGGTTTGGGTTTAAAGCTCCTGTTCCCCCCTAGGGGGCCCTTTTTTTTGGCATTCTTTTTTCTCATTTTACCAAAGTGCGGGGGAAATTTGGCTCTGTACTTGTTCTCTGTCCAAACTCCCCTACTCCATGTTCCTCTGAATAACCTACATCTGGCAAGTAATTCCTGAACCCCCCTTTACAAATTTAGAGGAATATTTTTTTTCCCGCTATTTTGAAAATGCAAGTTTTTTAGTATTTAAAATTTTAGAAAACACATTTTTAAAATGGGTGAATCCAACCAAAATTTTTGTTTTCTCTTTTTTAATTGAAAAACAAGGGTTTTGTCCTAAATATAGGATTGAAAGCTATGTTACAGTTTTTTGAAAAAAACAAGTCTTTTTTGCAATATGTGTCCCAATTTTAACAGTGCCCCTTTTAAATTTCCTAATTTTTTACCAAGAAAAACCACCCCCCTTAAATTCCAACCTTTCCTTGGAAAAAATTTGGGGAAAAGGAAAACAAATGTCTGTTAAAAAACAAAAATTTTTTTTAAATTAATCCCCGGAACCGTAGTATACTGCATGCACATTTAAAATAAACCTTTTCCCAAAAAAATTAAAAACCCATGCCCCTTGACCCATTTTGGGGCAAATTGTGAAGAACAAATGTCGTTAAAAACAACTTTTTTTTTAAAAAATAGGACCTGTAGATAGCTGCATGTCACAGAAAAAAAGGGCCCCCCAAAAATTTCAAAGCTTTACCCTTGAGCCATTTTTGGAACAATTGTGAAGAACAAAGGGTCTTTTTAAAAAACAACATTTTTTTAAAAATAGGACCTTAGAAAAAGCTGAAGGGCCCATTTGAAAAAATGTCCCCCAAAAATTCAAAGAAAAATTGCCCCTTTTGACCCCTTTGGACAATTGTGAAGAACAAATGCTTTTAATAAAAAACAAAAATTTTTTTTTAAAAAGGGACCAGTAGTATTGCTGTTTTTAAAAAGCAGCAGGGCCCAAAAAATTAAAAAAAATGATTCTCATTTCACTTTTTAAAAAAAATTGTGAAGGAGAAATGATTAAGGGCCCTTTTGCCAAAAAAAAGGAATTTTGGAGTTAAAAAAGGGAAAAATTTGCCACTCAACTTAAAAATTTAAAGGGAAAAACCCCACAAAAACATTTCTTTTTAAAAAAGGGACCATGTTTAAATTGCGGGTACCCAAACCCACAGAAACCCTAAACCCCAAAAAATTAAAAATAGCCCTTCCACCCCCTATTAAAAATTGTGGGGGGAAAAATTTGATTAAAAGAAAAATTTGCCCAAAAAAAAAAAAAAGCGAAAACCTTTAAAAGCAAAAAAAGACCCCCAAAAACCCTTTACAATGCGAAAAAATTCTAAAGATAAAGTGAGTAAATGGAATACGGGTTTTCCAAAGAAACCTTGCGTCTTTTACAGTCTCCCCCCAAAAAAGCAAAAAACCCCAAAATAACTGTTGGGAAAAGAGGGTAAAAATGGCAGTAAGAAATGAAACATTTTTTAAAAAAAAAATTTTTCAAAAGGACCATTTTTTGTTTGAAGAGGGAAATTGAAAGGGAGACCCCAACTAAATCGGGACCCGGCAATTTTGGGGCCCCAACATCATCAGAGATCCATGCCCGATTTATCTTTAAGAAAGTCAAACATCCACAATTTTCTTTGGAAAGCCGGGTCTTTGTCTTAAAAAAACTCCAAACCAAAAAACCCCCCGTGGGTGAAGGCCGCCAATATACCTGGCCCGCTGGGCAGGGACAACACCTCTATGGGATGGCGAGCGAGCTCGGGCCCTTCATCCTTTTTGGATACCCAGAAGTTTATTGGGGGCCGGAACACAACCAAAAACAACAGTGTTTAGGAAACCCGATAGGCCCGTGCACCAAGATCTTAAGCTGGTTTTCTGTGTGTTGGATTTTGGGGCCCCGCAATGCATGGGGGTTTGGGGAGGTGAAAAAAAAGGTTGGGCCAAGGTCCCCCCCCCAAAAGGCCTTTTGCCCCTTGCCTTTCTGCTGCTGCTGCCGCTACGAAAAATTTGGGGGCCCCTAAATGCTGCACGTCGCAGGGGTTTTTTCCCCCCGTGACATTTTTGGGGGGGGGGTTAAGCAACCAACAGGTCCCCCAATTTATCAATCAGCAAGGCCCATTTCCTGCAATTTTTCCCCTCTATTTTGGGGGGGTGGAAGGAAAGTGGGGAATTTTTTTTTGGTTTCCGGGGGTCCAGAGGGGGGCCACCCAGTAACTGTTGGGTTATTTTGATGGCCTTTAAAGGGGGGATCATGTTGGGGAAATTGGGGCATCCAACCCACAAAGTTTTTAGATGGAGCCTTGATTTCCCAAGCACTGGGGCGAGGGGCCCCCTAGGGAAACTGATCTTCCTCATCTTTCCCCCTCCCCCAAATTTTTGCCAACCTCTTTCCAAGGGCAGGACGTCGGTAACCCTCGGTTTTCTGGAATACCTCCTCCTCCCCTCCGATTTCCCCTTGGCACAGCTTAACCAGCCCTAAACTTGCCTGAATATGCACCCTGAGAGCTATGCGCCCCTTGCACTAGCCCTGGACCCCAAACCAAGCCCAATGAAAAAACCAATGAAAATTGGAAACTGTCCGTGCCTTTTAGATTTACGGAGAGAAAGGCCCGTGCCGCACTGTGTCCGCTCCTCCTCCGTCGCGGGGGATCTGTTGTTTCAGAGTGTCCCAAAGATCGTTCCAAAAAATAAAATCACCCAATGCTATGTGACAGGGCTTGTCCGCATGACCATTTTGGTGGGCCTTTAAAACTGGCAAGATTTTGCAGGCTCTTTCACCGCCCCCCCCCTCGGTGGGTTTAACCCCCGGGTCTGCACCGCTGCTTGGGCAGGCCCTGTGTCACTTCGTACTGCTAATTGGGGTTGCGTCTGCCACAATCGCTGGGAATGGGAGGGGGGAAAACCAGCATGTTTGCCCAAGTCAACAATAGACGGTTTACGGGGGCCCGGGTGACCTGCAACGCAGCCAGGCCTGACGAGCAGGGTGCGAACGGCGGAAAATGCAATTAGACTTCGAGCCTTCCTCAAAAAGGGCTCCCACCCGGGTAGCTCTTTAGAAATTTTTCGGAACAAGGGTTTAGACAGTGCCAGGCAAGGGGTGTGCCCCCCCACCGATCTTAAGGGGGGCCAGCAGATTTCCCCGTTATCGCACACCACCTTGCCTGGGACAAGGTTCTTGGCACCCAGCCAGCGCTCGGTTCGTTGCGGAGAGCCGTCCACAGCTCCTGACCGTGGGGACAGTCTCCAAGACAGATTAATTTAACACCCTGGTGTCCCCTGGGGCCCTATCCACCCGAGGACCTTGGGGGGGAAAAAAAACCCCGCACCATCCCTCGGGGTTTTTAAAGGTGCCCGAGCCTGAGAGCCACCTCACCCCCCGGACACCACCCATACCCAGTGAGCTGTCACAGAATATAGCGGCCTTGGGGCCCTGCTTACTAGTCCATGTGTCGGTGGTCAAAACTTTTTCCGGACCAGATGCAGAAACGCACTTGAAATTTGAATGACACGGGGGGCTGGCCAGGGCAGGGAGGCTTTTCGGGCCCAAAAAAAATCCCTGCTCGGCATCTGTTTTGGGGCAGGCAAGGGCCATGAGTGGCGGAACCCCTTGTGCCCCCCAGAGGGAAAGGCAACTTTTCCAAGGCCAAAAGCCTGGCAATGCTGACATTCGGGTTTTTTGGCTTTGGGATGGTTTGGGTTAAAGTTTTTTTCTTCTCCCCCCCAAACCTGAAGACAGAAGGCTGGCTGTAGACGGCCCACTGTACGCGGCAGTCATCAAACGGGCGGGAGGAAAAGGGGGTTTAGGATGGGTCTTGGGTGTGCTGGGGTACTCGGGCGACAGTGGAGGCTAAAGCGGGGCTGATCCCTGATCATGACTCTAAAGGACGGGCCTAGGAACGCTTGTGGTGCGGGGGAGGATGAGGCGTTAGACAGAGGGTGTGCAGTGGTTGGAGGCCCGGCATCGGTCTGGCCTTTCTTGGGCCCAAAGGGGTGTTGCCTCCTTTTCAACTCATGCATTCGCTGCTGGGATAGAATGGGTGTTGTTAACCACCAAGGTTCCTGCCTCACTTATCGTTTACGGCAAAGGCGGAAAAACACGCGGGTTAATCAAGGCTTGCTCAAAGAACCCCGGGCTTGAGGGGCCTGGACCTTTCTGGGGCGATAACAGGAGCGGGGTTTGCGCGCCCGGGCTGGCGGAACTTTGTGGACTTCTGCACCGCCCCTCCCTTTTTGGGCGGAACCCACTGACACCCCCATCGCTTCCCCCTCCCCCAGTATGAAGCGCTCGCAAGCAAATTCTCCCTAAAAGACCACTTGGACCGAATTCGTCATCATCATCACAAAAAGGGGGTGACTTTTTTCCGAAATTCTGCACCGGGAGCTGCGGGCTACAAGCAAGGGGGGACGCAAGCGTTGCCGACCGCCCGGGGGATTTTTCCATTGATCGGCTTCCTTTTCCCCTCAGCATCAGAAACTGGGCGTCAGAGCGAAAAATCACCCTCTTTGGGGCCTCTTATTTTTAACATCCTTCTGACCCCAACCGCTTTTGTCACAAGAGGTCTTCAAAAAGGATTATCCCAGGGTGGAACACGAGTTGACATTTGGGCGCTTCTGTTGGAGGGGATGCTGGGAGCTGAGATGACATTTGTGGCCGTGACTGGAAGGAGAGGAAAGACTGTGGATGAGGTTCTTTAACCACAAAGGGGACAGATTGGCGACGCTTTTCTTTACTGAATTCATGGGGGCCGACCTAGCATGACAGGCCGACGGTCCTGCAACTGGCAGGGTTGTCCCAGCACTAAAAGGGAGCCCTTCTCTGACCTTACCCCAGTCCTACCCCCCTCTTTGCTCGCTTACCACCTGAATTTTGCTCCATGTTCAGAAAAATAAAAATTTTTAAAGGTATGGAAGATTTTGGAAAGTCCTTTATTAAAAACGGGAAATCAAGCTTTTCTCAAATCCCCCCAAAACAAAACAAAATTTCTGGGTTCAAAATTAAAATGCAAGGATCTATCAACAAAGCTTGACTGCCAAAAGTGAAAAAAACATCTGTCTGAAATGTATCGGGTATTAAAAGGTTTTTGGCACCTTTCAATTCACCTGTGGTGCTAACAAAATTGGGTGATTTAAAATTTAAATGAAAAGTAGATATATCAAAAAAGCTGGCCTGGCCAAAGTAAAAAACACGTATCTTAATGTATTCGGGTAATTTAAAAAGGGATTTTTTGGCACCTACAATTACCTGTGGTAACTACACAATTGCTGGATTTAAATTTAACGCAGGTGGCTCTGCAACAAATTGGCCTTGGGGAAAAAAGAAAAAAAAACTTTTTGTAAATTAATTTGGTAAAAAAAAGTATTTTTTTCACCTATCAATCACCGTGGTACACAAAATTGCTGTATTCAAATTTAACTGCAAATAAATCTATCAACAAAGCTGGCCTGCGCCCAAAGTGAAAAAAACACGTATCTGTAATGTATTCGGGTAAAAAAGGGATTTTTTTGGCACCCTTAATTCACCCGTGGTAACACACAATTGCTGAATTCAAATTTTTAAATGCAAGGTGGGTCTATCAACAAATCTGGACGGGTAAAAGTGCAAAAAACACGTTCGTAATGTATTCGGATAATAAAAGGTATTTTTTGGGAGCTATGAATTATCTGTGGGGATACAAAATTGTGAATCCAAAATTTTAAATCAAGGGGCCTCAATAACAAAGCGTAGTGCGCCAAAATGAAAAAAACGTACTGTAATGTTTCGGATAATAAAAGGATTTTTTTTGGACTTACAATTTACCTGTGTAACTCGCAATTGCTGGATTCAAATTTAACTGAAGGGGCTTATCAACAAAATTACGGGTAAAAGTGCAAAAAAACACGTAAATTTTAATGTATTTGGTAATAAAAGGTTTTTTTTTGGGACCTTCAATTCACCGTGGTGACTACAAAAAGCTGTATTCACATTTAATGCAATTTCCTCAAAGAACAAAGCTGGTGGGCCAAAGTAAAAAAAACCGATCTGTAATGTATTCGGAAATAAAAGAATTTTTTTTGCACATCAATTACCTGGAAATAATAATTGGGAATTCAAATTTAACTCAAGGTGGCCATCAAAAAATCTGGAAAGGGCAAAAGTGAAAAAAACACTATCGTAATGTATTGGATAATAAAAGGGATTTTTTGGCACCTTTTAAAATTTACCTGTGGGGACTACAAAATTTCTGTTTCACATTAAGTCAAGGTGCCTCAATGAACGAAGCTGTAGGGGCCAAAAGGGAAAAAAAACGTATTTTATGTATTTGTAATAAAAGGTATTTTTTGGCACCTAACAATTTACCGTGGTAACTCACAATTGCTGGATTTAAATTTAACTGCAAGGGGCTCTACAACAAATTTTGGACTGGGCAAAAGTGCAAAAAAAACGTATATGTAATTTATAAGGATAAAAAAAGGTATTTTTTTTAACCTACCAAAATTTACCTGTGGGACACAAAATTGTGTATTCAATTTAATGCAAGGGCCTCAATAACAAAGCGTAGTGCACAAAAGTGAAAAAAACGTATCTTAATTTATTCGGATAATAAAAGGTGTTTTTTTTGGGACCATCAACCGTGCTGACTAAAAAAATTGTGGGTTCTAATTAACTGCAAGGTGGGTATATCAACAAATGGAATGGGGAAAATTGAAAAAAAACCCTATCTGAAATTTAACCGATAAAAAAAAGTGGAGTTTTGGGACCTTAGAAAGAACCTGCAGTTCAAGAAAAAGAGTCACCCAATATAAGTTCAGGGCCCAATATCCAGAAATTTTCAATAAAAACTGTTAAAAAAAACTATTTCAGTGCAAGTCTACACTAAGTCCGTGAAATTTAACCCGTATTCTTTATGGGGATTGTAGTGTTCGCCCGTGGGCCCCCCCCCCCCCCCCCCCTCCCTCCTTTACTTTACAGCGGTAGATGTCCCTTTTAAAAATTTTCTACCTAATACATAAAATCTTCCAAATTTTTTTAAAAAAAAGTTTTAATGATCACAGTAACGTAGAGCTTTTTCTGGAAGAAATAGAATAATTTCGCTGAGTGTTTGGAAAACAGGCAGAGTGCACGCCTCCTGCTAGAACACGAGAGACAGATCATAACAGAAAGGGGTGTTTTAGTAAACGGGTCATTGATTTTTCCAGCCGATCGCAACCAAACACATCCCAGTCATGACGTCGCACAACATCTCACCCCGCTCTATTCTGTAAGCTGATTTGTGGGGCCAAAAATGACAGGGAAACGCCAAAAAGGCCGATCTTAAAAAATGAGCACGATTTTTAAACCTAAATTTTTCGCATGATCAAAAAATTTTGATAAAAAAAATGCCCCAATTTCAAATTTTTCGTAATAATCGCTCAACATAGTCAGAAACTTTTTTCCAGAAAAATTTTTAAAGCGCTACCCCGGTCGGACTGCCGCTGAGGAAGGCCGGGTCGATTCGCACTACCCCCGTTTACACCCTGCTTCGTCCCGTGGGAGAACCTAATGGGGGGCAATCTTTATTTTACCAACCCCACCAAGCATGTAATGCAGGCACAGAACAACACACAGAGACCACTTAAGATATGGTGCACACATCGCATCCAACCCGATGTTTTTAAAATGTTTTCCGGACCCAATCGAGTTTTTTGGTATCCAAAAAGGATGAAAGGCCCGAGCTCGTCGCCACAAAATAGAGGTGTTGTCCTGCCCAGCAGCCAGCGTATATCTGAGGGGCCCCACAGCGGAGGATCATTACAGACAAACCACCAGCTTTTCCCCATTTAATGTGGACGTTTGACTTTCATCAAGGATTTGGGATGGGTCTCTGTGATTTTGTGGCTCAATTGCCGAGGCACCATTAGTTTTCGGGCTACTTACATTCCCTTCCAAAAGAAATGGTCCTCTTTAAAACCTTTTTTTTTAAAAAGATCATTCTTTCTGCAATTTTTATTTTCAGTTCCCAAAAGTTCATTTTCCTGGGTTTTTCGGTGAGGGAAAGTAAAAGACACCAAGGTTTCATGAAAAAAACATATTCCATTTATTCACTTCATCTTTAGAATTTTTCGCATTGTCAATGGTTTTGGGGTCATGGTGCTGTGAGATACAGCTATAATCATGGTCCTTTGGAACAGAAATGTGGCCTCTAAGTGGCATTTCTCCCTCACAATTTTTAACAGTGGCTGAGAAGTCAATTTCATAATTTTTTGGGTCATGCTTCTGTGAAATGTAGCAATACTATAGGTCCTATTATAAAAAAAAAATGTGGTTTCTAACAGACATTTGTTTTTCACAATTGTCAACAATGGCTCAAGGGTCATGTTTTGAATTTGTGGGCATGTTGATGTAAAATGCAGCTATAGTACAGGTCCTATTTTAAAAAATGTGGTTTCTAACAGACATTTGTTCTTCACAATTGCAAGAGGGGCTAAAGGGGTGAGGGTGCTGTAAAAACGGGAAAAGGAGGATACTTTTAAATGAAAAATTGCAAAATATTTTTTTTTGAAGATCTTTAACATAGCTAAAAAATCCCTGTGGAGACAACCCTTTTTAATACAATAAAAAAAAAACAAAAAACAAAGACGTGGTGGGATTCCATCCTAAAAATGGTCGTTGAAAGACTCCTTTTTTCGGCACTTTTTAATCTGCGTTCCAGGACAGGGATAGTCAATGTCCAGTTCAAGTAAATGACGGTTCAAATCATATGCCTTCTGCATTTTTTAATTTGTGGGCAGCAGGTTTGGGGGTCAGCTGGGGTACAAACAGGGATAGGGAATATCTGTGAGGTTTTTCTGGAATCTTGTTGCCTAATTTTTGCCTAAGATGTACACCCATTTTACTTTTTGGGGATTTTAAATTTCCCAGCTTCTCCACCCCTTTTTTGGTGTAAAATAAAGGGTGTTGTTCCTCCCCATAGACTTTAATGGTCCGGCGATAATCATTATCGAAATCGGATATCCATGATAATTGACGATATCGACTATCGATCCGATGACAATAGTTGACGCAATCGCTCATCACTAGTAATTAGTAATGTGCCAAAAGTGTATTTGACATACAGCAATAGCTTGCACACCACAGATCTTGCTAAGGCTTGTGGTGAAACATGCAAGATCACTACCATAGTTTCTATTCACTGACCATTATTCTAACACCTTTGATTCTATTTCTAGCCGGCTATGATTTGTTACTAATCACTGATAATAAACTATCTCAGCAAATACACGATTGAAACGGGTTTAAGGTAGATTCTGTATTTATTTTAATTAATTTATATTATTTTAATTTTTTAAATTTAATTTTTTGTTATATTAATCTTAAATACAAATTTTTTAGGAGTTTAAATTTTATGTTTTAGAAATATTATAAATTTTATATTAACTTTTATTTTATAAATTTATTATGACATTTATATAATTTAATTTTATATATCATAAATTACTTTTTATTATCTTACTGGTATAAGTTGAGCAATAAGGGAAATTGTTTGGCCCTAATGGTAAATCTAGTTCCATTACGAAGTCATAAATGTGTCTAATATTACGAGTGTAGTGTGACGCCCCCAGAACTCCCCCACATGTTTGGCACATTACAAAGTATCAAGTCCGGTGCATAATGCGGCAAACAAGTTCAACATGCCATACACCGGAATTTAGGCGAACTCCTCACCTTAAGCACTTTTTATGCCAGAAGAGGGTGAAAACCCTTTCATACATTCCACCCTAAGTGCCTGTTGTACACCATTGCCCAAAACTTTATTTATTGTAAGATCCTTGTTTGGTTCTTTGCAATAAATTTTTCGAACATTGTTTTTAGAAAAGAGTCTTGTTAATGAGAGGCAAAAAAATAACAAAAGTCATGCTACAAATTTGTATTGTGATTTTCGGTTGGATTAATATAGTTAGATATTATTGTTCCCTTTGTCAACTGAGCCATGAATTTTGTACAGTGGAATGATCATCTAAAGTTTAGTTTTTAGTATTAGTATCAGTTTTTGCAATTTAGTAAATTAATTTGGTAAATTT